>JABSTQ010006672.1:0-29330 GCA_013358835.2 Ixodes persulcatus
GCCTTCCACGCAGAAAGCCAGGGTTCGATTCCTGGCCGCGGGGACGCATTTTTGTGAACTCTGACGTAAATGTTCTGGTAAATTCGAGAACCATGTGCTGTTCGAGGTCAGAATGTTCTACACTCAGAACCTTCTACGACGATTCTTCCAGAACCCCACGCGTGTACATAAGGGGCTCCGCGTGGCGAGCCGCAGTCAGTTTCGCCCCAGCGTTCGACTTCTGCTCTTTCGCCGACTTCGACGCCCGCGACGCTCTACTGTATCTTTTGGTTTCTTTTTATGTGGGCACAAGTTCGCCCGATTAAACGTTTAGTTTACTCAGTTATTTGCAGCCTCATCACTTGTCATTCGTGACATTTTGGTGGAGGTGCGGGGTAACGCATGTCCCTGCCGCGTACCCCTCCGATGGGCCCGCAGTGCAAGTCCGACGCCAAGTCCACGAAGAACCAACGAAGACACTACCGAGATCCGGTTCAGTCGACGCACCCAAGGCCTACACCCGGAATTCGGACTTCTGCCGCCCAGGACCAAGCAGCCAACGAGGCCGACGATGGCCAACCAGTCGCCGACCCCCGCCGCTCCCGCCGTCGTCTACCTGCCCGCCGCTCCCCGTACGCCGACTCCCTTCCACGGCGAGATCCATGAGGATGTCGAAGACTGGATCAAGCACTACGAGCGTGTGGCGCGCCACAACGGATGGACTGCGGAGCAGTGCCTCCAGAACCTCTACTTTTCGCTGGAGGGTACTGCGAGGCATTGGTTCGAGAACCACGAGGCTTCGCTTACGTCGTGGGACATCTGTGTGGCCGAGTTGCAGCGGACGTTCGCCAACCTACACCGACGGGAGAAGGCAGAAGATCTCCTCCGAATTCGAACGCAGGGCCCCGACGAAGCGTCACAAGCTTTGTAGAAGATGTCCTCCGCCTGAGCGCCCGTGCCGACCCACGAGCCACAGACGACAAGAAGCTGCGGGTCCTCATGCGCGGGGTGAGAGACGACATCTTTGGAGGCCTCGTGCGCAAACCCGCCGGGCACCGTCGAAGCCTTCGCCACCGAGGCGACAAAACATCGAACGTGCCCTTCAAGCTCGGGCCTCCCATTACCAGCGACTTCCCGGTGTCGCTGCCCTCTCGACTGCCAGCTGCAACAGCCCGGATCTCCGTGAGATCATCCGGGACGTTGTGCGGGAGGAAATCAGAGGCTTCTTCCTGCTGCCGCAAGCCCGGATTCGCCCTCAATCAATGAGATTGTCCGGGAAGAAGTTCAGCAGGCGCTGCAGCCACAAGTCAGCGCCGCTCCCGAACCACTGACGCTGAGCTACGCCGCCGCTACTCGACGACCACCGCCCCCTGCTCACCCGTACATGGCGCCACCACGACGTGAACCTCCAGCGCCGCAGTTTTTTCGACGCCAGGAAGATCGGGTGCACGCCCACCCAGAACAAGCAGCGCCACGAAAAACCGACGTGTGGAGGACGGCCGACCGACGCCCGCTGTGCTACCACTGCGGTGAAGCGGACCACATCTACCGACGATGCCCCTACCGCCAGCTGGGCCTACGAGGGTTTGCACCCAACGACCCTCGACCACGTCTCGGAGAGCGACCTCGAGACATCGAAGACTACCTCCGCCGCTCTTCATCTCCCGAGTCAACTCCCCGCCGAGGATTCCGTTCACCCTCCCCCCGACGCTCGCCATCGCCCTTCCGCCGGTCTCGCCGAGACAGCCTGTCTCCCCTGCGTCGCCGGGAAAACTAGGCGCGGCAACGCCTGGAGGTGGCGTTGCCGAAGACGACCGAAGTAAAGAACCTCCAAGAACGACGGAGCGCTCCCACTCTCCCGACGCTGCGAATCGCAACGACGCTCCTGCTTCGGTGCCCAACAACCTCAACGTTATTATCGACGGCCACGACGCATCGGCACTCGTCGACACCGGAGCAGACTACTCCGTTTTGAGTGGGAGGCTCGCTCGCTGCCTTCGCAAAGTCATGACGCCGTGGGATGGACCCCAAATACGAACCGCAGGAGGACATCTCATCACGCCCATCGGAAGGTGCACTGCTCGCGTCGAGATCCACGGCGAGACGTGTCCGGTAAAGTTCGTCGTTCTACAAGACTGCTCCAGAGATGTCATTCTTGGCATGGACTTTCTGTGCGAATACGGAGCCGTCATCGACCTGGGTGAGAACAGATTGACGCTGCGGAAGCCTGTTCCTACTTCAGAGAAACCCAAAACAGCGTCAGCCGCCGTCCGAGTCGACACCGACCACGTGAACCTGCCGCCGCGATCAAGTGTTGTCGTACCCGTCGTGGCCGATACAGCTACCTGCGGCGAAGTTGTCCTGGAAGGCAACCTTCAATTGCTCCTGGGAAGAGGAATAGGCGTCGCAAGAGGAGTAGCTGAACTTCAGGATGGGCGCACCGTGGTGCTCGTGACGAACTTCCGACAAGAAACGCAACACCTCACGAAAGGTGCCGCTGTGGGCCACGTCGAGGAACTTCGAAACTCCGCCGATATCGCCGCGATCGCTGACGAATCATTGCCACCTCAACAAGACATTGCGCCGCCAGCGCAGCTTGACATCGACCCGAAGCTTCCAGGCCCGAAACGACGACAGCTGATTGACCTCCTCGCCGAATACAGCGACTGCTTCGCGAAGTCGTCGAAGGTGCGCCAAACCGCCGTTGCGAAGCATCGCATCGTTACCGAGGACGACGCGCTCCCTGTGCACCGATCGCCGTACCGAGTCTCCGTAAAAGAAAGGGAGGTCATTCAAGAGCAAGTGCAAGAAATGCTGAACGACGACATCATCCAGCCTTCAAGCAGTCCGTGGGCCTCTCCAGTCGTGCTTGTCAAGAAGAAGGACGGAACTCTTAGGTTCTGCGTGGACTACCGACAGCTGAACGCGGTAACCAAGAAAGACGTCTATCCACTCCCTCGCATCGATGACACGCTAGACCGGCTGCGCCACTCCCGGTACTTTTCATCGATGGATCTGAAGAGCGGTTACTGGCAGATTGAAGTCGACGAACGGGACCGAGAGAAGACCGCTTTCGTCACGCCGGATGGACTGTACGAGTTCAAGGTGATGCCCTTCGGTCTATGCACGGCGCCAGCGACTTTCCAGCGTGTCATGGACACAGTACTGGCAGGACTGAAGTGGCAGAGCTGCCTTGTCTACCTTGACGACGTCGTTGTGTTTTCAAGTGACTTCGACGAGCACTTGCGACGACTCCGAGCTGTCCTCCAAGCCATACAGACTGCACGACTCACACTTAAGCCGTCCAAGTGCCGGTTCGCCTATGACGAACTGAAGTTCCTAGGCCACGTGGTTAGTAATGTCGGCGTCCGCCCAGACCCCGAGAAGACTCGCGCCGTTGCGGCATTTCCAGCGCCTTCAGACAAGAAGGCCGTGCGAAGATTCCTTGGACTTTGTGCCTACTATCGACGCTTCGTTCGGAATTTCGCAAGAATTTCCGCACCACTCACAAAACTTACGAAGGACGCCGAGAAGTTCGAATGGGCCGAGGAGCAGCAGCACGCATTCGACGAGCTTAAGCAACGGCTCCAGACTCCTCCTGTTCTTGGACACTTCGATCAAGATGCGGAAACCGAGATTCATACGGACGCAAGTAACGAAGGACTTGGCGCGGTGCTGGTTCAAGTGCAAGAAGGAACCGAGCGAGTCATCGCCTACGCAAGTCGGACTTTTTCCAAAGCGGAGAGAAATTACTCCACGACTGAAAAAGAATGTCTTGCGGTCGTCTGGGCCATCACGAAGTTTCGCCCGTACTTATACGGGAGCCCTTTCCGCGTTGTCACGGACCACCACTCGCTCTGCTGGCTGCGAACCTAAAGGACCCTTCAGGACGTCTCGCTCGATGGAGCCTCCGACTGCAGGAGTTCGACATGACTGTGGTCTACAAGTCAGGCTGCAAGCACAGCGACGCCGATTGCCTGTCCAGAGCCCCTGTCGAGACATCCCCCGGTAGCAGCGACGACGATGACGACGAGGGCTTCCTAGGCGCGGTGAACACCGACGATATGGCGCGACGTCAAAGAGATGATCCCGAGTTGCGCGCCCTAATCGAGCACCTCGAAGGACGAGGGGGTACTATCCCCCGTGTCTCCTTGAGAGCCCTGCCGACCTTCGTCCTCCGACAAGGTGTGCTTTACAAGGAGAACTTCGGAGACAGCATCTCGCCGTGGCTGCTTGTAATCCCTGCCGACCTTAGAGATGAGATCTTCCAAGCCTGTCACGACGACCCAACGGCTGGGCACCTTGGCTACAGCAGGACGCTCGCCAGGATTCGGGAAAAATACTACTGGCCAAGGCTACCGAAGACCGTTCACCTCTACACTCGATCATGCCACGAGTGTCAGCGACGAAAGAAACCGCCGACAAAGCCGTCAGGACTTCTGCATCCGATTGCTCCCCCGTCTACGCCGTTCCAGCAGATCGGAATGGATTTACTTGGCCCTTTCCCGCCGTCAACGTCGGGAAACCGCTGGATAATCGTCGCCACAGATTATCTCACACGGTACGCCGAGACGAAAGCCCTTCCATCAGGTACGGCTGTGGAAGTCGCCAAGTTTTTCATCGAGTCCATTGTCCTCCGGCACGGTGCCCCCGAAGTCCTCATTACAGATCGTGGATCATCGTTCATGGCCCAGCTGACGCAAGAGATCCTCCGTCTCAGTGGCACCGGCCACCGTCGAACCACTGCGTACCATCCGCAGACAAATGGACTGACAGAACGGCTAAACAAAACTATCGCCGACATGGTCTCCATGTATGTCGACGTAGAGCACAAGACTTGGGACGAGGTGTTACCCTACGTCACGTTTGCTTACAACACGGCGGTGCAAGAGACGACAGGAGTAACCCCGTTTCAGCTGGTGCATGGCAGAAAAGTAGCGACAATGCTGGACGCGATGTTACCCCACGAACCGGCTGTCGACGGAAGTGACGACGCCCAGGTGGTTGCCCAACGGGCAGAAGAAGTCCGCCAGCTCGCCAGACACCGTATTCAAGCCCAACAACGCGTCGACGCGGGCCGCTACAACCTTCGTCGCAGGGACGTCCATTTCCAGCCCGGAGACAGGGTGTGGGTGTGGACGCCCATCCGTCGCCGCGGCCTCAGTGAGAAATTGCTGAAACGATACTTTGGACCATACAAGGTACTTCGTCGCCTCGGAGAGCTGAACTACGAGGTCATGCCCGACGGAACAAGAACATCATCACGCCGCCCACCACGGCCTGAAGTCGTCCACGTCGTGCGCCTGAAGCCGTACTACGCCCGATAGGACTGTGCACCTGATGCCTTCCCAATGACTCTTTAGTTTACCGTCCTTTTTATTTGCTTTGTTTTGTTTTGTGTTGCATCGGGGCGATGCACTTTTAAAGGGGGAGTAATGCCGCGAGCGCAGCTGACCGAGCAGGCAGCGCGCTCGTGGCCTAACGGTTATCGCGCGTGCCTTCCACGCAGAAAGCCAGGGTTCGATTCCTGGCCGCGGGGACGCATTTTTGTGAACTCTGACGTAAATGTTCTGGTAAATTCGAGAACCATGTTGCTTGTTCGAGGTCAGAATGTTCTACACTCAGAACCTTCTACGCCGATTCTTCCAGAACCCCACGCGTGTACATAAGGGGCTCCGCGTGGCGAGCCGCAGTCAGTTTCGCCCCAGCGTTCGACTCTGCTCTTTCGCCGACTTCGACGCCCGCGACGCTCTACTGTTATCTTTCGTTTCTTTTTATTGTGGGCACAAGTTCGCCCGATTAAACGTTTAGTTTACTCAGTTATTTGCCGCCTCATCACTTGTCATTCGTGACAATATAACCCCTTACTGGCGTGATGCAGTAATGCTTAAAAAAACAAAAAAACATTGCAGCTAGTGCACCTGAACTTGGCGCACTGTGAGCGTCCGGAGTTCCCGCACCTTGATGACGAGGCCTGGTTTACAAGCTCAGGCATGGGTTTGGCTTGGGCAATCCTCCGAGGTCCAGGGGGCAGAGTCACCATCTTGCTCTTCAATAATTTCTACAGGGCTCGTCAAGTGGTTCGGAGTCGCACGGATCCTTTGAGAGATGGTGGTGAGCGAGTGCCACTTTGGAGATCTAGCAGACCTAGAGTCGTGACTGGTCGATCGGCGGGCAACGGGAAATTGTGCGTGTGATTTCCCGAAACGGGAAATCACACGCACAAAGGCAAATACAGAGCTTACGGGCCACACGCCGAAACGGCAAACTACTGGGGCGCCTGCCCGAAACCAAGGAGGATTCCAACTTGTGAGCAGTGGGATGACGAGCAGAGAGCCGGCCCGACCGGCCCCTCTTTCTCTGTACAGCCCGCCAAAGCTGTCCCTTTTGTAGACTATGACGGTTCAGAAACATTGCGATATACGGCGTGCCGAACTGCGACACGCTTTAGCACGGGTTTTTGACCGATGAGAAACTCGGAATCGTTTAGATCCGTCTCGCGCGTCCGTCATCTCTCACATGGGCGTCGGTAAAAACCGATCACTTGTGCCGTGACCATTTTCACGACGACGACTATGAAAGGTCCTCGGGCAGTGTGAGTCCTCCCACCAAGTATATTCGGTTGCTACCATGAGTTGTGCCAATTATTTTTTCCGAGAAAGAAAAGCAGGTTTCAGCGAATTGCACGAAAAGCGAGGCAAACTGGTGAGCACGCTTTTAATAAAGCACCTCATAGCGCATAGCTCCAAGTTGGCCAATCATTATTTAAATGCGAGGCATTTCTTGGCAACCTCGACCCCCTCCAGATTGTTTGGGGTGTACGGTCAGTCTATCGGATGGTTCGGGATTTGGCAGCAAGGCAAAGGCACATCCTCCAGATCCGTGTGACAATAGCTTGTTGCTCATAGGGAGCTCCTTCAATTCCGCGCCCACACCCGTGCTTTTGCCAACATTAAAGCCAACTTGTGAGTTGGAGTGTAGAAATCAACTATGCCATGCCGTGACTGTTGCCAACTGTCCCCTTAAGTAAAGGCTATGTCTTACAGCTTAACTCTCAACTGGGCAACAATGAAACATAATGTGAGCAGCCCCACCAACATATTGGGCTATAGGTTAAGGTCTTGCTTTAAGACTATGCTCGGGGAAAGCTGTTCCTGAAACCGCATTCAGATGCTTCAAACGGTAATGATATGGCAGACATGTTAGCAAAGAATGCAATGAATATACAGGGTGTGGCCATAAGGACCAACACAGTTGGCATGTCTTCCAAAATTTGTATTCCAAACACACATACCTAAAACTAGGCGCACAAACATAGTTTTGCAACTGGTTTTATGTCTATTTTTTTAAGAGCTCAAGTCAGAGGTGGAAAAAATATTCAAAATAGAACGAAAACGGCGTCCGTGCGTTTCCTATCCCCTATACTGGACTGGGACATTCATCCTTTGCACACTGGTTTGTGATTTTTCTCCCAGGTAGTCATTGTGTATATATTTCATTAAACGTTTAATTACCACTTTTATATCGACGATTGCCAGCCTCTACTATTGGTTTTTAGCCTTCTTGCGTCCCGCAAGCCGTCTGGAAGCAAGCTCATAAACCAGTGTGCAGACGACGAACGGGCTGGTATCCCTTACGAAAGTGGCATGTCTGGACTTATATAAAAAAAAATAGATATGGTTATGTAAAAAATTGGGCAGATCTGGCCATATCAAGGAAATCAGTTTATATAAGCCTTATCAAGCCAGATCTGCCCAATTTTTTTATATATCCATATCAGGGTCTGTTAGATAGGGGTATATCTGCCTCCCATATCAGGGCAGATATGTCCCAATCAGGTAAGGCAACCTTGATATACGGGGTGTTTCTTTTTATTCTTGTAGATTTGTGTTTAAAAAAGCCATGAATGCTACACTTGGTTTGTGCGAGTGAGTTATACGCCCAGGGGGACATTATGTGGGTGGCTAATCTTTGCAATAAGTCTGCTAATGATTAGAAATTCACTACTTAATTTTGAAATTAGTGAAAATAGACATATGGTTCCATTTAGAAACTTGCTGAGCGCCGTCCAAAATCTCTAAATCAGTCATTTTCAGAAAAACTTTCAGCGCGTGAGAAGCCTAGTAGTGCACTGAAGTTACCACTCGTGGAGCATGTACAGGGCTAGCAGTTTCGGTAAGGCGCCCGCGCAATTTTTCCGTCTCTTATGTAGCCCAAGCCTTGTACCTGCTCCACGAGTGGCAACTTCAGCGCACTACTGCGCTTCACACGCGCTCAGTCTTTCTAAAAATTACTGATTTACGAGTTTTGGACGACGCTCAGCAAGTTTGTAATTGAAACCATATGTCTATTTTCACTAATAAAAAGTTAATTAGTGAATTTTAAAAAATCAGCCTACTTATCGCAAAGATTAGCAAACCACATAATGTCCCCCTGGGCGTACAACTCACTCGTACAAACCGCATAAGTGTAGCTTTCACGGCTTCTTTTAAAACAAAACTGCAAGAATAGATGGTATTCACTGAGCCTCCAGGTTCAATTTTGCCAGGGAGCGCCACCGTCGATCCGCCACTTTCGATGTCGCGGTTTGACTGGCTTGGGTACGCGGTCGTCCGTTGCTAGTGTGTGCTAATTTCATACTGTTGAAGAAGTTTCGTTGAACAGAAGAGAAAAGAAAATTTGATCTCGGGGGCGGGCAGTTTTCCTTGTTGCCGCCGAGTCCCGTGTGTAAAGGCTGAACCGCATGGAAGCAATTTAGCGAGCGACGGGACGAGACAAGCGACGAAGACCCGCTGCGCTGTCGCTCGGTCACTCGCGCGACGAGGCAAACCGCATAAAAGCGACGGGAGCAAGCGACCAAGGCGTTAAGCGACATTTTCTAGAAATCCAAAAACCAAGCCACGCGACGTGCGACCGTGAGAAATCTCCGTCGCTCGTCGCCGACTCCCGTCGCTGTCGCCGTCGCTCGCTAAATCGCTTACACGCGGTTCACCCTTCACTGTCGCCTGTCGCGTAGCTCGGTTTTGGGATTTCTAGAAAAACTTAGCGTCCATTGCCTTGGTCGCTTGCTCCCGTCGCTTTCATGTGGTTTGCCCCGTCGCGCGAGTGACCGAGCGGCAGCGAAGGGGGTCGCCGTCGTTCGTCTCGCCACTCGCCAAATCACGTACATACGGTTTTTAAATAACTTGGGCTAATGAAAAATGCGCAGCATTCTTCATAAGCTGCGCACTCGGTGAGCCGCACGGTATGTTTCTGCACAAGAACGAACACCGAAGGTACGACGTACGACATGGAGGCGATGGAGCAACACGGTTACACGGCCGTAGTGCAGAAAATCCGCTAAAAAAAAAAAAAACAATAAAGAAACTAGCAAAACAAAACAAAGAGTAATCACACCGTGCTACAAAAGCACCGAAGTAGAAAAATCAGTTCTTGCAAGAGCTACCGCCGTGGGCACGGCGCGCGACACAGAGCGCTGCATGGAGCCGAGCAAGAAACGCGGCCGCGGTGAACGAGTCCGATAGCGACAAAAACAAACTAAAACACACACAAAAAATATTCCTACGGCGCTTCAAAAGCACTAAAGTATAAGAATAACCCCTAGTTTCGGTCGAAAAGACATGATTATAGAATTTTGGAAACATTATTCTCCCGGCTGCCAGGAGATAGACACGGCCTAATTCTAGAGGTAATCTGAAAAAGTATCTTTTAGGAAAACGATCAATTGTTGCGAAGTAGGTTGCAGCGCACTTACTTTGACGAGACGGGACTTGAAAGGTGTAATCAAAAGGAAGGTGTCCAAGAAGATTCAACACGATGTAGCACAAGCTGTCATTTGTTGACCCGAACACCAAACGCATCACAAAAAATGCTTGGGCTTCTTTGAAGAAATCGCTTGCAGAAGCAGAAATCCGCAGCAGCCACGCAGGGCGAACACACGTGGCACGCCAAACAAGATCCCGCAAAACGCATTCCGAGATTGCAAACGTCTAATGCGTCATCCGTCAAACCACGCGACCACGAACCTTCTTCCACACTTTCGGCTTAGGGAGAGAGAGAAAAGGAGAGAAGGAAAGGCCGAAACGGGAGTGTACACACAAAAGACTTATCTTCTAAAGGCATCCCAACCAGGACCTGGTCCTGATTCGAACAATGACCACAACGAGAGGTTTTGTCCCTTATACCCAAGGCTGATAGTGCAGTGAATGCTACGTGTGACCTTGGGCTTGAGGCAGGTGCCGTGTTCTGCCTTATCACCAGCTTCTAGACTGTAGGCACGTGACCCAAACCGGAGACACGATTGGCCTAAAACATGCATAGCGTCTACCCTGCTGTCAATACCGAGTGAACACACAGCTCTATGAAGACCAACTTTTGAACTTCCAAAGAAGCTGCCTATCTCGAAAGTGACCCAAAACGATGCGAGTTTGAAGATACTATGTTTTACGCCGTATAACCCACATCATAATTTAAAATGAAGAAATAAGCGCGACTATTTTTTTTTTGCGCACGATGTCTGCAAGTAAATAAATAAATAAATATGTATATATATTTTTTACCAATAAATTTGAAATTATGTGTACACTGTTAGATTCGCGTTTTTAAATTTCAAATTTTTTTACGAAAGAGTTGCACATAAAATACACCACGGACAGCTCATCTTCCGACTTTCAACACACGATGAATCGCAGACGCTCGCAAGCGGATATTTACGTTGCTGCGCGAACGGTTTTCGAAAGATGCTGCGTAGGGCTTAACGGCTTCGCAGGCGTTCGAAGGAAAAAGGATTCGGGACGACGAAGTAGCGTCTTGCATCTTCAGTAAGCTAACGGTTCATGTTTCCCCACTCAATTTAGCGGGGAAACATGAACAAAATTAGTTTCACTGCTAGATTTAGCGGGAAAATTGACGTCAAGTGACATAAGTACCAATTCAATTTCTCGCTAAATTTAGCGGGGCGGTTACTCGATGGCGACGCCGAAACAGCTTGACTCGGATACGGGCGCCTAAGAGCTGCAATCTCAAATCCATTATTTGATTAACTCGCTTTCCGATCTTATGCACTTCGTCATAATGTCACACGTCAAGCATACAACCAAATTTCATTTGTCTTTCAATCTTCGAAATGTACAATTGGTTAATTGGTCCAAATACCTGGAATAACTTCACTTTAACGATTTCAACAATAATTAACCAACTATATGAGACTCATGCAATATAGATCAATCAGCTTGTCTTGGCGAGTACATATGACTTATTGCTTGCACGACCGAAACGGGCCCATATATCATTATCAGGGGCAATATTTGCACGCGTATCTGGCGTGATATGGCCGTATTTACGCACTTATACGGACGCATCTGGCAGTATTTGCCCACTTATATGGCGATATCTGGGCGTATCTGCTCCCATATAGAGCGGTATATTTCCCGATCTGACTACTTATATTATCATATATGGCCGTATATAAAATATATCAGGGACATATCTGACATTTTCGTACGGGATAAAACATAAAAAATACACAACCTCAGATTTTTTTTAACATTTTACTATTTTTGAGTTGAGCCCCAAGAAAATCGACATAAAACTTCTTGCAAAACTACCCTTGGCCGACTTGCTTGACTGCTTATGGTTGAAGTATAACAATCCAGTCGCAGGTGATGTAGCGCTTGGAATCCGATTACCGAGTTATTTCGCGCACTTCCGACTTAGGATACACAGAGAATAAACAGAACAAGGGATTGCAAGGCCGACCAAGCTAAACGCGCTCATTGTTGCCAATCGAGTCGATAGAGACCGAAACCAAGACAAAATACAATTTCTTTGGTGCACGTTTTGCAATTTGGCGCATAATGGCGCGAGGTATTTATTGGCTGTGGCGCAGTTTCTGCAACATGGCGCAGGATGGCGCAGACAAATGCGTCTGGCGCAAAATGGCGCAGCCGTTCTACCCCTGCAAAGGACGCACCCCGAGAACTATAATCTGTGTGATATGAGCTGTAGATGGTAACTCACTTGAAGCCTGCAGAGGTGTTGGCTACATCACTGCCAGTTTCATCCGGCTTCCATCTCACTGGCCTTTTTCGTCGTCTTTCGACATTGCTTTGCAAGTCGGAGATCTGCTGCTTGTGGGAGTTTCTGCTTTGCTCCCTCTCCCTCGTAGGTGTCTGCAAGTTATAAATAAATGAAATTACATGGAGCCAAAGAAAAAAAAATGCAAACCATCTACAATAAATTTTAGAAGCAATACGCCTCGCAAGTGGGCTCATTTTCGTCTTCTGCGCATGAGAAAGGAAGTAGCGGTGACATCAGAACGCCGAGCCCTGATTGGCTGATCGCGACCCCCCTATCTGAGCGTCGTCTGCTCCTTTGCAACGTCGTCTGCTCGCAACGTTGTCTGCGTCTGTCTTACCTTTCCTGCGACTTTCGGAAGTGCAGGTCTTTACGAGCGAGCTCGACTTCGCCTTTCAGAGAGGGCAGACGAAATAAATCGAGCGGTACGTTGTTTTTAACAACTAGCAGACGCGCATTAAGGAGAGAAGTCAAAGGACTCACTGACGAGGTGTCCCGAGGCGCCGAGGTTTGTTTCCTAAGAACCGAGAGTGAGCGTGTTAGTGTCCGCAAGTTCCCTCCCAAATACTTTTTTCCCACGTTTCGTGTGCGGCGAGATTCCTCACTCTTTAACGGCGTCGGCGGGTTGGCGCAGTTAACGTCGTCTGCTTTGCGTCTGCTAGTCAAAGCGATGGCTGCTTTACCTTTCCTGCGTCTGTCGGAGATTCACCGCTTTTTCACCGGCGAGAGTCACCGCTGCCTCGGAAAACAAGGTGATGACAAGAGGAAGAGATTGAAGAGTTCACAAGGGTCGCGCGGGCATATTCCATTCAGCACGCCAGCAGGTCGTGGGCAGACGGTCTTGGCCAAGGACCGTCGGAGCACCGCTGTGCCTGCTAGGCCTATCTGCCGAGCTGGCTTACTCGGGGTCGGTGGAATCGTGGCCGTTGGAGCATTTCCCGGGTGTTTGTGGATCCAGCGTTCTTGTTCGTCGTGGTTTATTTCAAGTACTTTTTACTTTTTTTCTTGCTGCTTGCAGTCGGGACGCGTGAGAAGAGCACGTACAAAAATAAACGTCCGTTGATCGTCGCGACCCAGTAACTGAGCGACGCTGTCGGCCATGCTGAGTTGATCGTCGTAGGATTCCGTCGTAACCTGAGCAAAACTTACGATAATTTCGTTTCGTGAATACGAATTTGTTCTCACGTTTTGTCTTACGCACTCTTTTGGCGTAAGATGGTTTTGTGAATCTGGCCTCTGCACTTCCGCAAGTCGCAGGAAAGGTAAGACAGACACAGACGACGTTGCAAAGGAGCAGACGACGCTCAGATGGGGGGGTCGCGATCAGCCAATCAGGGCTCGGCGTTCTGACGTCACCGCTACCCCCTGCGCAAGAAGCAGACGAACTTGCCCTCCGCATAGACCCTTTGCGAAAATTCCAAGAGCCTGTACGTGCCGCGCAACGAATAATGGGAGTCCTCGGTACGCCCCTCCCATCGTCTCTCCTCCTGCTACCACGTGAGATACGCGAGCAGGGGAAGGTTACCGAGGCAGCAACAGTCGAGCAGCAGAGTCGGACGAGTTGACGAGTGCGTGGAAATGGGGGATAGGGTTGGCTAGCTTGTGCGGCTCCCCCTTTCTCATCCCTCTCCTTTGTACCGGCTCTGTCGTCTGCTATACAAATGCTTTGTCAAACCTAGTTGAACCCTGCTACAGTCGCAGTGGATTCGGTGATGCTGCAGTGTGTCAAGTTAGGTTACGACGTGTTACATATTCAAATAAGTGAATAACTTCACCTGTGGCGATGCGTTTACGCTGCCACGGATACGGTACACCGCTAACGATGGGCGACGTTCCAGCAGATGGCCGGGATGCCGGATGGCTGCGGCCATCTGCATCCCGGCCGCGCAAGAAAGCGCAAGATCTGTACAGAGGATTCCCGAAATTCCCTGCTGTCGGGGCGCTGTACGTTTTGCAACGAGTCTATTTGAATTAAAAAAAGTGAACTGCTGGAAATACTGTAAACGACTAAATTTTCGCGAGGACCTAATTTTCGCGAATCGCCTACAATTCGCGAAAAATACGTCCCGCGAACAATTCGGGCAATATGTGAACGCTACGGAAGCTACACTGGATTCGCGAAAATTAAAACTTGCGAATGATTTCAAATTTTCAGCGTTGGCCCGATTCGCGAAAATTTGAGCCCGCGAAAATTAAGTCGTTTACAGTATTTGAGATCACAGTGCAACGAATTTTGAAGGGCAAGTTATGAAAATTAATGGTCATACTAACCAAACCAAGCCAGGGGCCTGTACTTCAGTCTCTTCCAGCAGTCTGCCGGTTGGCATACACTTTGCACCAGTTGCTGCAATTTTCTTAATTTCTTTCCTGGCAGCCAAGCAATGAAGCCTTGTTTGTACCACAACTTTGGAATGACAGCCGCTTGATCTTCAGCACAGATGTTGATGATGCCAAGCCTTCCCTAATGAAAGACAACAAATAAAGGTGCCTGTTGTAGCACAGAAGGCAGCAGATGAGATTAGTTTGCACAAGCAGCATTAAGCTGTGCACCACTTCGGTGCAATGATTAGTGAAACTGTCTTCACCACTCTATACTAAAAGTGCATTCTCAACTGTTCCAATAGCTTTACGATATGATCGTTGTGTACAGTGCTAAGACCTAATGAGACAAAGCATCCCCCAGGCCCAGGGGACACCAACATTATCAAGCAATTGTGCAAACACATTTTGACGTTCGGGTAATCTTTAATTTTTATGTTGTCTGGTAAGGTCAAAAGGCAAGCTTTTGCTTTGAAGGAAACGGTGATCTAGCTATAACAAAGGATTTGTTCATAAAATTCTTCCTCAACAATTCATGTCTTGAACAGGCTTTTCCCTCCAGCCTCCTGTAGGTATTTTGAAATGTAATTTTGAAATGTAATGTAATTAATATTATGAAAACTTACTGCAATTAGGTGTAGCTGGCCATAGTGAAGATCAAATTCAGAAAATAGATCTCACCTTGGAACCTAGGTATCCTGCACCTCCACAGTATTGACAAAGACCAGCACCAAGTTAATTGTCATGATCCAATGGAGAAACAATCTTGCTTCCATATTCAAACTTCAGTCACTTTTAACTTATGTCCTGCACCGCCCAAGCAGTTGTGTCTGAAGGATTGGACACTTCAAAAATGTGAAGCACGGAAGACTTGCAGGGATCCGTGTAAAGATGAGACCTTGCAAGAAATCTGGTTTCTACAATGCAAGGTGACCCAGAAGAGATGAAATCAACATTGGAGACTTGGACATGGCTTCTGTCATTCAGAGCACAGCAGCTGTCCTTGGCATCGGTCTTCAACACAAAGTTGTTAGGGACCACCAGCCTTTTGAACTGTGGCCCTCTACAAAGGGCAGGTGGCAGACCTGGTTTGTGCTCAGAGGAGAAGGATGGTTGCATCAATGAGAGCTGTGCTGTTGTGCTTACACCTCTCTCTACTAGTATATGCTTTTACAGCTGCTGGAAAGGCATTTCAGGTTTTCGCATTTGCTTCTTTAGCTTTTGCATGAAATTTTCAAATGGAAAAGCACTCCATTCATTCCCTGTACCATAGGCCTGCACATCTGCGGCTAGGTGAATCAGTCCATGGACATTGTGGGAAACCCTCTCTTGTCCATTAAGGAGGATGAAGGTTCTACGAAGTGTAGCAGAAGCTCCTCGGCATATTCAAAGAGATCTGACATAACCTAGGCGACGACCGGATTGTCAAAGCTAAATAAAGAGACATGAAGTTTTTAAACATGTCCTGGGGTACTCCTGGCACAAACATGAGAGGACCGGTGTACAGGAGTAGCGGGTGAAACACCTATCAAGAAATTTACAGTGTGCCCCTTGTAGTGAGAGTATGTGCTGATTCTACATTTCAGGCGATTCGGTCTACCGACAGGAATTTCTGTACAATCCAGCACGATGCAGGTGTGAGAAAACTTCAAAACACACCAGCATGTTATGCAAGACCTCGTCCTTAAAGGCCAGGTTATTGTGCATTTCAAGAATGCTGAAAAAAACCTTTGTTTTGTGTCTCAGAGTGGTGCTTACAGTAGACGGGTACACACCATAGACATTAAAAATAAAATAAAATCTCGGAGCATGCTATAGTCCATCATGGTCAAGATTATTCTATCTCTCGCTGGCAGTACAGCTCTTGATGATGTGGGCATCTTTTCAGACATGAGCTTCTCCAAAGCATTGAGAAGCTCCATCTTGGGAAGGCCATTGAAAGAATACACATCTGCTTGGTTCACCATACGAGCCGAGAAAAGTTCTCGCCAAAGTCTCCACTCGACACTTGCACGCCTTGGTCGAGGAGAGCTACTGGGGACGGGCTAGGTCTCCCCAACGACACTTGAGATAGCAGTGGAGCACCTTCCTCTTCAGCTAACTTTGCCCCGTCCTCTTGGTCGGGTTGCATTTTGGCTTCGCAAAGTGCAAACTAGGACGAAGTTCAAACGTTTATAACAAACCTTAGTATCATGGGTGTGAAGACATAACATAGTTGGTGACAAGCTAAGAACTCAGGAGAAAAAGTCACTCAAAGGAATTTATATCTTTCTCCCAGCCAATCGCTTCCATTCATTTTCTGACATCACCAACATCACAAACGAACCTTTTGAATATAGTACTCATTGTTTTGGACATCGGCTTCGCTGAGACTTGCAAATAGAGTAAAGTTGTATTGAATTGTGAAAGATATGCAGGTCTTCCAAAGCCACCGTTTTCACTTCCTACAGCAAACTCCTGTTCCCTATGGGGACGTTTAGCGAGAACTGAAGTGGTACGAGCACTCCACAAGTTTTAAGAAAGATGTATGCACCCGCAGGTCTAGTTAGGCCATCTTGCAGATGACGCACTGGGCATAGTGGAAGAGGCACCCCTTGGACTCCGCCCCCGGAAAAGCCACTTCGAATGTGGAGATGGTGACCATCTTGAAGTCAAAATGTCCGAATTGGAGTTCCCCGTCACCGCACGCCGAGATCAAGGCAGTGCACACCACCTCAAAAAACTTTGTATATGTGGCTCGGGTCTTGTCTGGCAGGAGTCCCACTACAAGAGGAAGTCCCTCTCCTCTTATGAAACCAAGGATATTAAACACTTGACTAAACTGGGGTGTGAAAATGTCAAAAGTGCCATCGCACACCCAATATCTGTCTCCTTTTGAAGCCATGGATACTATACAGTTGACTAAGCTGGAGTGAACAAATGTCAAAAGTGCCATCGCACACCCAATGTCTCAAAACGTGCAGGGTCCGGAGGTCCTTGGCCGATGCAAGGACGAGGAGCGGGGGGGGGGGGTATGCCTGTTCAAACAGCACGTATCTGTCATCGGAGTTCAAGTTGTTCCTTGACTCCCAAGTCTGGATGAGTTCCGCTCAGACTGAGCCCAGGTCACCTGTTCCATGTAGCATTGGGTAGCGCTTGTTGATTTTACGATAGAACTGAGACTTCACAGACTGAGGGGGGGGGGCAATGTGCTATTCGAGCGGTGCTAAAACACTGCAAGCTGTCCATGCACTTTTCGCAGCTCTTTCAAAACTACTATTTTTTAACGTGAAACATTCTTAGCCCAGCATTTCGATTTTCGTGTCTGAAACACACTGTCATTGGTCGAGACAAGTCACATGGTCAGTTTGAACTCGAGGTTTGATTGGTCGCTAGAAGTCACTTGGACTAAAGAGTAGAAGAGAGGCCAAAAAATAGTCTCCCTCCCTGACGGGTCCTGATGCTGCTTGGCTTCAATGATCGGACGAGAAATTCAGCATGGTATGGCCAAGGGCAATAAGAGGAGGATTAAAGGGAAATACAAAGATTAAAACTAAGAATAAGAATGTTGTTTGTGGGTGCTATAGTCTGAATAAGTCCCACAATTGGGGCAAATATTTGCCCCACAATTGCCTAGAAATTCGTCTTAACTTTCGCTCCTAACTCGGTGCATAAGAAGGGCCACTGTATAGTTAATGCATGCTGTAATATAGTTAATTAGATTCTACTGGACACTATAACTATTCGAAACGAACGTGACTCACTTGTAGGGCGGCAAATGCCTCTATTTCTCACTGCTCGTTGACAATGTTGGTGTTGAAGAATCTGGGAAGTCCGCCTGCATGTTCTCATAGGCTTTGCACGGCCGCTTTGCCGTAATGACCGGTATGGCCAGATCGTGATCCCTTCCGTGGTGTTTCGCCACCAGCTGTGAAGGGAAGAGCGTTTAGCAGTAGAGCAAATTGAATGTACTTAATTTGGCCCAAAATTTGGTGAGAGGTGTCCAAACTTGAGTGAAAAAGCGGTTTAGGATTGACAATGCTACTGTTAAAACTTGCGAATATCAGTAGTTTTCTGAAGGGCTCGTGTTAGTATCCTTCCGGTTTGCAAAGTGGAACAAGGAAATTAAAAGGAAATCTCAAACTAGAGCACTAGAAAGCAGAAAACATAAAATTAATAAATTTTTCACAATATTAGGGTTATATTGCGCAGCGCTAGCTTTGTCTCTAACAATATCGGGAAAAAAAAAAATGTTTGGAAAGATTCACCTACCTGGCATGGCTCCAAGGAGATACAGATGTGACGAGTTGTCTTCATGTCAAACACCATGCTGGACTCCAGCACCTCCACCCTAGGTAAAGGCTGGTTCCTTAGTCTGTTCTTGTCCTTTTCTTGGCGACATACAAGGCACAGATAGTACCTCACCCAGGGTTCTGTTGAGGAGGGTGGCCTATATCTGGAGCTATATATGTACTCCCGGGCCACACCCTCTAAGGTTTTGACAACCAGTAAAGGATTTCCACGCTGGGTGTCCATCCATGTGTGGGAAAAGACTTGTGCCATCCTGCAATATTAGAAAACAAGGTTATTGGGTACGCACCTAAGTTTTCCTTGTGCAACCTACAAACTTTTCCACGTGTTATGTGTTCAAGGCTGAGATCCGTGAGAAAACCAGTAAGCAAATTACAAAAACACAGAACAGAATCTGGCAAAACAATAAGCACCATCTAAGATTAATGAATAATCTGAAGACGATGCTCACACAAAATTTAAAATTTACAGAAACTGAGCATGAAAGTTCCACATAAGAGCAGTGCCGCTACACTGTCCTCGCGGCCAAGTTGGGCATAGAAATAGTGATGTGGACATGAAACTCTTATCCATCGTTTGTTCTCTAAAATATTTGTGGTAGTTTATTCGCAGCAATGGTAATTAGCTCATCTGCTCAAGTCAGCGGATACACATTTCTGAAAGAAAAAACCAGAACTAGGCAACACCAAGTGATCATGTAAAAGATGACACAAAATGTGTTAGCAAGGCACCTAGATCACGAAATATGAATGGTGACAATTGGTTTAAAACAAAGTGATGGATAAAGGATATAGTTTTAATTCTGCCTCGCCATTTACTGCCGCAGCATTGCGGTTGCACTGCACGTCCCCACTGGGCAAACATACTGCTGAAAACAAAACATGCAACGTTAGCTTGGTAAGCATATTTTATGCTAAGTGGTCCTGCTTTCATCTTATGCAGTCCATGTGTGGAAGCAGGTAGTTCTAAAAAAAAATGAAGCTCTTTCGACGACATCATTAAAATAGTCCTTGTCGAATTTCACAGGGAGGCATTGGTTTTTTCCTTTCCGTCTGCATGGTTGCAACCGGTTAAACCCATCTGCATCTGCACCTGGCAGAAGAATGTGGTTGTGCTCTTTAGCTTCATAATATGTATGTCGCCCACAGTCTTCTCAGTGTTGTCTCCGAAGAAGTTTGCTATGCTTTCTGGGCACTTCACCTCGGGGACCTGCTTTTCAAAGCACTGGCAATCTACCAGTGCGTCGGGACTAGCACCAATGTAGGGCTGCCCTTGCATAACATAAAGTTTGCACTCACTCAACCCCAGATTCTGGTGCTGAGCCTGCTTCGTCTTCTAGCACCGCTTTGCAGGGCCCTCAAGTGCGCTGCCACGAGACATTGCGAGCGTCCCAACGTTTGTTTCTCCATTAGATTTCTCAGCAGAGGTCTGAGGTCGTATGAACCCATCTTTGTTCCGAGTGTTTTCACTCGTGTGAAAACACTGTATGCGACAGAAGCACTAATCATCCCCACCCTGTGACGCATCCACAGACTAGGCTTTGCCTGGTCTCGTGTGGGCAGCTCAATGTCTTTGGAGCTCTTGCTCTCATGTAAGTGCTTGAGCACCTCGTCGAGCGGCGGTCCATTGTCGTGGCTCCCAACGAGTCTCCTTAACTTGTCCAGGCAACCTATCAGTGTCAGGTCTCTTGGTCCTTGTTCAGAAACAGTGCCAGGATCCATACTAGCTTCCATGGCTGCGCAAAAATACGGGAAAATTGACAATAAATTGTAGCCTCACTTAGTTAGCATCCTCGTCAGATAATGTACAGTCACGGTCCACATGGAGGTGAACATGCGATTGCCAACCGCTCCGCACTGGCAGTGCCATGGGGTGCTGGCCGTGGAAACCATGCAGGCCATGTCATGTGTGTAGGAAGGCACACGAAAGGGCTCACAAGTCGGCACAGCCATTGTTTTAGGGCACCACCTGTACGAAGTAGTTGACATTAGCATGTGCGTATGCAACTGCATTTACTAAAATAACGTGAGGTATAGGAATGAGGTCTCGCAAGAAGTTTTATTTTCAGTTGTCGCTGCCAGGTGAAACAAGTTGTAAAATTTCTAAAGGAAATATCGTACACACCAAGAGTGCCACATGGTAAAGAGCAAATGTTGAACTCGACTACTAAACATAACCCCAGTTTCAGAAGTGAAGTCGAAATGTCTTGGAGCTGTTTACGCAACAAGAAGTTAGTTGGATTCGCAAAACAAAAAAAAAAGCAAGTGGTGCACATACCTACTTTAATAGCATCTGGGGCAGGTCTTGCGAGATTTGCTTGTTAGAAGAAACAAATGATGCTGCTCCAAGTTCAAAGCCCGTGTATTTCGAGGAAACCCCCAATAACTCATCTGAAAGATTCATGCAAATATTTAATTATGGGCAAAACACATCTGAAAACGTACCAAAAACATACAGAGGGCGGTTTTACAAAGATGCATCTAAATGCAATTTTCAGAATTGTATAAAATACAAAAAACATGAGCAACTCTTCCAAACACTTTTCAATCAAAATAATTTTCTCATAGTCCGATATCAGCGATCAAACATGAACCACAGCAAACTTGCATAAATAAACAGAGGAGAGTAAATGCAGCATCAAGAAGTTACTAGTTCCACTCAGCCCATGCATTTCATTCTCAATTTGTTACAGCACTTGCGCAGAAACCAAGCGGCAAGAGGCGAGGTGTTGAGAGACCGGTGGCCGAGTGGTGCTAAAACTTTGCATCTCGGACCACACGAGGCAGAAGGTTTCGCTGAGAACCCACGGATCTCCGCCACTGCCCCTTTACAACATGAGTGTGGTATCGGCTCACTATTGCGTGACGCACTAGGTTATGAAACAATTTTCGGACTTTGGCCAAATAAGTGTGGCAGTTCCTGTGTCACTTGTACAGTGAAGATCAGAAATCAGTTATTGCCTAGGTGCGCTAGTTTTTGTATAAAAAATGAAACAGATTGAAGCGTGTGGTGCCCCAAGAAAGATTGGAGGACCTGGAGCCATTCAGTTTGACGCTGAAGATAAATGCTTGGCAGTCGTATGTCGCTAGCGAAACAACGAAGACATGCCTTTGCTGACTTCGGGTAGATGATGTCACTAATATTCTGTGTAGTAAAAGTCAAGAGTATGAGACTTTTTGATATATTAATTTATGTTTCAACAACATTTACAAAAGGTTAGCCTCACATAAGCAGATAACTGCGCTCTCACTACACTGCACTCAATACGACATAATGCCGTAGCCTCCATTGCAGGTACACTTAACTGCTGGTTGGGAAATAGTCCGGTTTTCCCTTTGCAGTTATGCAGCACATTTACTTACTTTTGCTAAGGTAAACAAAATACAAGTGACAAGCTCCAGATACTTTTAATGTTCGAATTGTTTCATGGGCCCTGTAAATTGGCAATGTTTGGTGAGGAGCTCAACCTTGTTTACTATAGTTCTTCAGGTAAAAACAAGTACAGTTTTAAAAATGCATGTGCACTCTTATATTACATCTTTGCCAACCGCCTGTTGCCTATGGACAGTTAACGACTACCATCTTGGTACTTTTGTTCGACATAAGGCAACATTGAAACAAAGTAAAACCTCGTCAGACGTGGCATGTTCTTCATGATGAACTGCTCATCGAACGGCATTCTGAATGACGCAAAATTGAGAAGCGACCTAACATAAAAAAAAGCAAAGCACCTTTTTGGTACATAGCATGGTGTACTGCACCTGGCTGTGAAAGCCTCTGTGACGGTCAGCGTTCGAGAAGAAAGTGCCGCCTTTGCTTTTTTTAACCTTAAGGTTCCTCCTTCAATAAGAGGCCAGCAATCATCTGTGTCCGGGCACTTGATTTCTAGGATGGCATTATGGAATTCAATAATACCGTTGGGAATGGCGGAGATCCAGGGCAGCTGCGCACATACTATGTTCCACACAAGGAAACCCTTAACCGTCTCTCTCTCAAACTGTGTTTGTGCAACGGGCTCCAAATGCTGGCCACGCCTAGTTGCAGCATTCCCGCGGAACGTACTGCTGGTCAGCGACACCACCGTCTTGTCGTGAAAAGTCACTGACATTTTGGGCATCCGTCCTGCGTTGGACGCCGGAACGCTCAACCGCCACAACTCTCGCCATAAGCATTTGTCCTGCCCCTCATTTGGTTTTCTAATTCTGCCTCTTCAGCACTGCTCAACACAACATAGTCTGTGTAAAACACGTTACACCGCAAGCAGCTTTCTGGATCGGCATGGCTCTCGTGGCTTGGCCGTGGATCAGGTGCCTCATCAGGACCGCAGGATGGCATCTGGACAGGCGCTTTAAGGGTGTCGTAGAACAGCGTTCCTGCAAGGGCACGGAAAGAAACAGTTAAACTGAAGAATGTTATATTCCTGACAGTCATGCTCCTCGCACAGATCCGAGTCTTCACTTTTTTTTCGTCCTCTAGATGGTCAAGTGCCTGTTCACATTTTTTTGCTTGTCTGGCAGGTCACCTTCTAAAGTGTAATTGAGTGAATGTGTACTGTAGCATAAACAGAGCCAGTAAGTCTTACACAAACTACATATCCATAGGTGCCAATTGAGTGCACATACCATATTTATAGACTGTATTGCCACTTTCACACTCTGTCTTTATAAGAGATGGCAGGGACTGTCACTTCAAATGTCAGTAATAATTTATCCAATTATTGAGCTGAGTAGACCTGCTTAAATCCTTGGCATCACAAACTTTTTGGCAAATGTGTCATTTTTTCGCTGCATTTATTTATTTATTCATTTTATTTGAGTACCCTCAAGGCCCTGAGGCATTCCGGTGGTCCACAAAACAAAATTGCAGAACTGCTTTTGGGACACCATTAACTGCATTTTCACTTGGTAGAAGAAACTGGTTTGTCTTCAGTTCCCTTCTGCCAGATACAAGTTGCAACCAGCCGTCCGTCCGTGTTATTACTTCTTGCAAACTCTGGTAGCTAGACGGGCATTTTATCTCCAGCGGCCCTTCTCCACAGCAGCTACACTTAGTCCATAAGGGGTTGCTGCAAGAGAGGGATGTTGTGGGGAGGTATGAAACCCAGATTTCTCACACACAAAGTTCATGTGGAAAGGGAAGGAATCTCTGATGTGATGTTCTCTTGCAACTGGTTCTTTCTCAATTCTTCATCGTGTTGCAAGGGTAGAAATTTTCTGCTCACTGGGATAGCACATTTTTTAAGAGACTTAGTGATGGCTTGCTAACTGGTGTGGAGCAAGCTGACCTTGCATTTGAAGCAGTCGCTGTTCCTGACCAGAAGGCGAACCAGGTAGTTGAAGCTGCCTGGTCTTTCGTGTTGGCCTCCACGGATTGTGATACCTGTAAGATTGCATGAGATTGTTAGTCTTGTGTTCATATTTGCTGGGGAGTGTACCGTAATATTCCGTAAAATGCCCCACCCCAAAAGAAAACCCACCATTTCCGCTTTTTTTTTTTTTTAAACATAGCTCTTTTTTAGTAATTGCAGTGCCCCGACCAATGGGAACCTGGGCCAAAATTGGTTGAGGTAATTACGGTGGGAACATTGCTGACTGGGAAGGATAGTTGTACATGTTCCATTGCCCCTCTGTGTGAAAACAAGTTTGGCAGGTCAGAGAATAAAATACAGCATCTTTTTAAAGTTTTTGTGATCACACACCGAAAATTAGCCCACTCGTCATTTTCACCAAATTTGCTCTTGCTTTTAGGTGGGCTATCACGGTATTTACCCTTTTTGTGCTTAACGCGATATGCCAGCTGCGACACCCCTCTATTTACAACTATCCATAATACACTGATTATCATTCCGTTTCACCCCGTAGAACAAAACAAACCCAGCTCTCGCAGCATGAGGTAACTCACACGCTGCTACTATGAGCTCGCACCTGAATCCTTTGCCTGTGCATTAAAATGTACAAGCAGGCCAAATGACACTACAAATATTTCTGCTAAAGTTTAGGATTATGTAACACAACACAAGGGTTGTGGCAGACAAGCAACAACTAAACTACCTCTTCTAGAACACCAGCAGAGCAATTCAAAGCATGCTAATCTTCAAGATTAGCTTGTTGGTAATCATAGAGGCTTGGCATATAATTAACTACATCACATAGATAGCTTGCATGCTTGATGTTGGTTTGTAATTATGAATTGTGCTACACTTATTAACCTCAGGATCAATGGAGATCCTCCTTGCAACGTGGTCGCACCGTGCCATCACTGTTTCCCAAGATGGAGGCTTGTCATCCTCGTACAGGCTGCCGAGGAGTGCTGTTGGGTACTTTTCCGCATTCAGGATGTACTTGTGGCCGTATCCTTTAGTTATGGAGAGAATAGCTGACTGTGCACCTGATGCATGCAGTTGTGCAAAGAACTTGTTCACCTCCTCATCAGTAGGTATGGGAATATTTTTTCCCGGCTTTCCAAATGTTCGAGCTTCACTGGCATCAAGGCTGTTTCTTGGCAGTCGCAGATGAAAAGTCAATCTTGGCAATTGGGAAGCAGGCCACATTCTTGATATAAACGGGCCGCCAGCTGTTAGCTGCATCAGTGGAGGCTGTGCCATCTCGCTGCTTTGCAACAGCTTCTACTGGGTGTCTCAAATAGCGGCCGGGCTCTTTAAATCGACTGCAAAAATCCCTTTCTTAACGTATCGAGCTACGATTTTGTGCAGCATTGCCCACAGGTGGTGCATTTTTTCTATAAAATTTGCAAAGAGCGAACTTACCTGAGGAAAAAGTAAAAAGAAAGAAAAAGGCTTAACTCCTACGGAAACGCAGCGAAGCCACCGGTCTTCAAACAATAAGGCGCAGTTTAGCACGGGAGACGAGATGGCGCAAGCGGTCGCGCCGCCAACAAATGAGCATACGGCGCCGAAGGTAATCTTTTCGATGTTCCGCAGGCGGCGAGAGCTCGGGAAGACGCAATCGCAGCATACGCTTTATTGTGTTTCTGCTTAGCATGGCCACGAAAACACAAATATGTTAATTTGGGTATAGATGTGTTTTTCCGTCCGTGTTGGCAGCAACTGCATTTTGTTTGGTGGAGCGAAGACAGAGACATTGGAGAAGGCTTCATGGGAGTGATGCATCCAAATGCATGTGTGGTTGGCCCTAATGAGGGCCGTTTGGTTGTGGGCACAGCCCGCAACCAAAACAAACCACACACGCACAAAAAAAACACAACTGGGCAGTACCTTTAGCGGAGCTCAACATGTCCTCCCCGGAGGTCGACACAACTACGCAGCCGGCAGCGGTATTCCTCAAAGGCTGCGCTCTGCATCCTGTCAGAAATCAACAGGAAGGCTTCCTCAATGCGAGCCTTCCGGTTGGTCATGGTGCCGATGTGGCAGACATACACCTCGGACTTATTGAATTTCAAACAAAAAAATCCCAGACCTTCAGATTCGGGGAGCGTGCTGGCCACGGCATGGTGGAGGACGCCCTGCCCATCCACCAGCTAGGAAATGTGCTGTCCAGTCAAGCATGCACAGTGGACGCGTAGTGCGGAGGCACCCCATCCTGCTGAATTATGCAGGTTTCTGCAGGTGCATCTGCTCTGGTTCGGGAAGATAGATCGCAGCATTACAGAAAGGCCAATGGCCTGAGGCCTGTGGTGCCGCAGTATTACATAAATTTAACAAACAGTAACAAGAACAGTAACAGTAACAAAGATTTAACGCAAAGGACATATGGGATGGTATATGTGAGTCTGAAAAGGAGGTGTCCGTAACTGCCGCAGCAAGTCTAATGCCTCCTTGCACCAGGCTTTCACATCCTCTTTCTCTTGGGGGGGATACTCGGTGAGCTGCCTTGGTAGCAACCGTCTCAGTGCTACAGTCCTGATGAGGGAATTCCGGTGTCGCACAGTGTGGCCGTGCACAGTGGCTGCAATCCACCGGATCTTGTATGGCGTAGGTTTCCCACCAGCGGGAGTGTTGAATTGCTTGGCTGGAGGGTGCTTGCAAGAAGCCAAAGTGACGCAACCTTTCGGCGGAGAAAGTGTGGGCTCCATCCAACCATTTTTAGGAGTTTCTGCGTGGGTAGGTCACGGTAGCGCGGCAGACCTGGGGAAGCCCGCCAATGTAGAACTAAGTAGGCAGCACGCCACTGTACGCTTTCGAGGGATGCCACTAATGCAGCCTGGTAGAGGTCCCGAACCGAAGCACAGTACTCAAAGTGTGGTAGCACGAGTGCAATGTACAGGTGCCGCAGTGTGCTAGGACCAGTTCCCCAGGTGACCCGGAGTACAAACCCCAGCAGCCTATGGGCCCTTGAGGTCACCTCACCGATGTGAACTGCAAAAGTTAATTGAGGGTCTATTGTGGTAACACCGAAGATGTTACATTGTTTATGAAGATGTAAAACAGAGTTGGTCCCAGGACACTCCCTTGTGGGATTCCAGACAGGACTTGTTTTGAGCTTGACACTGCTCCTTGGAATATAACTCTCTGGGAGCGATCGTGTAGAAAGTCGGATATCTACTTCATGAGGCAGCCAATGATACCCATTTTGGATATGTGGTCAATCCTGTCAAAAGCTTGCTTGAAATCAAGTTGCAGGAGTTGACAGGGTATGCGCTCGTCCAGAGTCGAGCTCAACATGTGAACGGTGGAGGCTAGGGCTGACTCGGAGCTTCGACCGGGCCTAAAACCGTGCTGGTGGGGCGAGAGTAGGCCATGCTGCTCCAGATATTAGAAAAGCCTTTTGTTCAGAATCCGCTCCATGCTTTTGCACACGACGGAGGTCGTCGAGATGGGCCTTTATGAGGCAAAAGATGATGTCGGGGTGCCATTGCCCTTGTGCACTGGTGTGATAAGAGCCAGTTCCCACTGGTGGGAAACCAAGCCAGCTTGCAGGAAGTTTGTAAAAAGCTGTGCAAGAACTGTGCTGAAACATTCTTCCTGTAGGATTCGGAGATAAGAACTCTTCCCACAGCATTCGAAGTTGAGACTCTCCGGTCACCGAGTTCTCAAAGAAAAATGGCACGACGATCCCTTCCCTCCAAATCACGCACCATGCTGTAATCTTTGGCGTGTGGGCAGCTTCCTCCTGGTGCCAATAGGTGTTTTCCTCACTCCAATACCGTAAGTTGTGCTACATGGCCATCGAGGTGGAAAATTGCCTCGTTGCCAAGACGTAACTCGTCTTGGCAAAAAGCTAGGTGCCCGTGCCTTGTCATTTGCTGAAAGCTCTTGCAGGACCTGCTACTTGTATGCAAACGAGCTGTTCTTCAAGACCCCGGGAACGTAGCATCGAGGAACGTCGAAAAGCCTGGCCCTCCTTCGCGTTGACAGGTGTGGGTCTGCAGCATATGCATCGAGGATTGCATTCATCCAGAACACCTGCTGCGAGGGCAACAGACGAGTCCGTTCCTTGTTGCGGACGTTTCCGTCCTCTTCGAAGTATGTAACCCGGCGCAAAATGGCAGGCGAGCTCAGAGGCCATAGCCTGAACTCCGCCCGGAAGCGTCGGCGGACTTCTTTCGTGGTGTTAACCTAATTGCAAAATATTAATGCATGGAAGTGCATATGCACAAGTTATTTGGCTTTGTTTGAAAGCAATCTTTTCTTATAATTTATTTATTTATATGCCTGGTAATGCCCAGTTACTTGGTATTAGTATCTTCATTTAACCCTAAAGAGTTAAATCATTACATAAGGCTGCAGGGCCTTACCCATGTGTATGTGATGCCTTGTAATTACTAATAGATATACATCCATATATATACATACTTGTATGCATGTACTTGGTGAAATTATAGAGAGCAATGCATGCAAATGGGCTGCCTGCACTACATAACAACCTTGGAAAATATACAATTTATTCTTTCTTTTCTGTGCCCAAACACTACCACATAGCTCTTTTCTTCACCGGCATTCAATGTGTATGTGGGGTAAATTGGTCACTCCTGCCCAATTCATATTTAGAAAAAGATGCTTGCACGCTTGACTCATGTCAAAAACCCTTGGTCACTCTATCATGAAGACTTCTGACAAAAATGAAGGTGGTCATAGTAACGGGGGTCACTGCATTCACATATTCAAGTGTCTAGAGGCAGCATAAGCCAATGCACTTCAAAAGAACAAAATGCAAAAATTAGAGTACTCCCTTAGCATGACGACTCAGTAGATGTGACAGTTTTCATCTGGCTCCACTTCTTTCCTCACAAGTTTCTTAAAATTATGATGCCTGCCTTTAGGCCATCAACAGGCTGCTTTGCCCTCGAGCTTTCAGCCCCTCGAAACAACTGCCAGACTGTTCGTCGAACTGAGGGAACATGACTGATGGAAAAGCACGCCCCTTCACTGCAACTAAACTTTATGCTAGAAAAATACTTGTAGCCCATGTATTGAAAAATTATTGTATACGGCAACTCTGCCATAGTTTCAAGAATACAGTGTTTGGGATCATGACTAGTGCCCATCAATAATACTCACGTCACCAGAGATTGAGCTATAGCCTCCAAATTTAGAAGTGCTCATGTTCAAGGAAGGGGGAGAGAGAGAGAGGAGAGAGAGAAAGAGCCCAAATCATGCTCAAAGACGCCTTATCAAGGTCACGTAACGTTGTGACTGTAGTCAAGCATAAGCTTCGGTCATGTCGGCCTTAGGCGCTGGTTGCGAAGCT
>JABSTQ010006673.1:0-57315 GCA_013358835.2 Ixodes persulcatus
GACGGAATTCTCCTCTGAGATTGCTCGCGGGTAACGGCGCAAGACCTATTTAGGCCGCATCGTTCGTTGAGACGAATTTCGTGGAAACACGTTTTACGGATAAACTTTAATCGACACATGTTTCGTCGTCACTGTGACATTTCATGGAAACCCGTTTGCTCCATGCGACGTTCCGTCGACAGAATGACTTTTGGCTATACTTAGTTTCACTTTAAGTCCAGATCAGCAGCACCGTACGAGTTGGTGGTACTAATCAGACAGTGTCAAAAGCGCACCATCATGGCGTTTGTCGTGTTCTGTACGTGTGCTATCATTGCTGAACCAATCATAAGCCGAAAAGGCCTAATGACTCGCGCATTTGACGTTGCTTGCTTGGTCCCCTTACCTCGTAGCGTCGGCTGTGTTTCGACTTAAGCGGAAACTTTGAAGATTGGATAAGATTGATAGGTTCATTTGTTGGCTGGAAGTACAGTCTAGAACTATGCGGAGCGCAAGTTCGTCTGCTTCTTGCACAATGGTTGATGTCAGAACGCCGACCTCTTATTGGCTGATTGAAAAACAAATAGTGGGTAGACCTCAAGGGTTCTAGTATTGAGGTCTACCCACTGTCCTTCCATCAAAGCCAGAACCAAAGACAATCAGACGTCGGAACCCGACGTCACCGCAACCCCTGCGCAAGAAGCGCGACTTGCCCTCCGCATAGCGGAGTCACTCGCAGCTCTGGTAGAGCACAGACAAATTCGCCCTAATCCTATGCTTCCAAGAAGACCCCTCCCTTTATGTTGATCCGTTCGGGGATAATGATAGGTGGTCTGAGGCTTGAGCTTGCAACAGGCCTGGTCGGAAAACGCAAAGGGTTCGACACGCTGCATGGCTACCATCAAAATGCCGGCGGCCGAGGCGATGTGCGCGGAAAGAAGCTTTCGACGAAACGTCGCTAAGTGCGTCGACGAAACGAAAACAAACGCCTTTCCGGGAACGAACTGTCGATGGACTGTCGCGTGTCAACTAAACGCTCTTGTTGATAAAACGTCGTTCGACGAACTGATTGCCCCCGGTCTATACAGCGTTTATCGCAACACATCTGACTGTGATCAACCGCCCCTGCAGATCTTGTTCACCGTGGCGGTCGTCTGGCTCCTCTGCCACATCCTGACGGTGAACAACTACTTCCCCGAGCGACACCCGGCACGAACGGACAACATGGCGCTTGCATTCGGAAACGCCACCTGGTTTCGAATTCCCTACCCGCGCAAGTTGGATTCCCTGCACTCGTTTTGTTCTGGCAGCAAGAAAACGGAGCGTAGTTGTGTGATCGGGTCTGCATTTATTATACCAGATTATCCTCAAATATAACGAACTGGATATTAAAAAACTTATTAAAATAAGGCAACGCGAAAAAAAAAAAGAAGAAATGCAAGCAGCGTTTTGAACTCACAGGTTTCATTCAATACACGAGCGTGAAGTCTTAAAGGGTTTTTCTGACTTGGCATATGATGAAGTTGATCCACGCACATGCTTAAGTTTAAATCAGAAGCAAAAAAAAATTACTCTAGAAAAACTAAAATTCACGCTTTACCAATACCACCTATAAGACAAGGCCTAGGTAGTGTTTAAACCCCTACGTCATCACGAGTGGTCCACACAGCGCTACCTAGCCCGGGTCAGCGTCACTGTCAGTGTGGCTTGTAGCGTCTCTCAACGAGAAGGACGCTTGCACGAGGCGGTGGCAAGACGCACGTGCCTGCCGCTTTGCGTCGTCCTTCGTGGAGCCGTGTTTGCGGCCTGGGGCGGGTCGGTGACCCACGAACGATAACGTCATGCGCGCGGGTCTTATCTTCTATGTTGTATTGGTTCTACACGCGGCCACAATAACCATATCAATAAACATACGGGTCCTTTGGATATCCGCAAACACCAGAAGCTCAAGCCAATTCGACAATGGTGTGTTTTTACTGGCATAATTTCGTCCATCCGTTTTGTTATTATGAGCTATCTGGCAAAGGCGAAATTTCCAAGGACTCACAAGACGCCCTTAAATGCATAGTGCACAGAAGGTATATATAGTGTCATCTTGCTGATATCTAGCAACAAAATGGCGGAATAATGAGAACGCACTGTAGAAAAGGTTGCCGTCAGATCGAAGTAAGACTTGATAGCGACACAAATGAATGATTTTAAATAGGCAGAACTGCTCTCCGGTTTTTATAATTGTAACGTAGAGAATACAAATTAATTTCCACGTACCTGACAACACCATTGTCATTAACGAGGACAGTACCAATAGTAGAAACAATATGAAGTTCTAGCGAACTGCCTTGACCGGCTGTGCTTCGAACCGTGCTTCAAAATGAAAGTACGAGCTAACGACACGTACATTGTCCCGCGAAAATACGGGCTACTCGAGCACCCCATTAGTAACGTCGCTAGCGATGATACCGGCACGGTGGTGCCAGCAACGACAGCACGACATGTTGCAGTGCCACCTAACCGACGCGGTGTGTCAGCGCAGTTCAATTGGCATGCCAATCGTCAACATGGAAGCCATCATATCCGCCATCATCATCATCACGTCCTCACCATAATGGAATCGGTGTGCGACTACTACGCGTGCGCCATCATCGCGGGCTTCCCACCGCCGCCACCAGGGGCCGTCAACCGAGCCATCTTCACCGAGGGCTTCGGTTGCTGCGTGGCGGGCTGCTAGGTGCGGTCTGGCGTACGAGACGCAGACCATCCACCTCGGTGTGCTGGCAGTGACCAAGGCACGTACTTGCGGAAAGAAGCAGATGGAGGACAGGGGCTCTAATATGTACACTCGCGAAAAAGTCGGCGAGGAATCCGGCGGCCGTGATTGGCCGGGGGCCACATTTGACCTTCGTCCCGGCCAAGCGCGACGGTCGAATTCCTAGCCGCCTCTTTCGAAAAGTGTCCAGATTAGAGTCCCTGGTCTTGCCGGAATCAAGCTGAAGTCTTCGGATGGAACAGGTTGACCGGATCAGTATACTTCTTTCATATGTGCCTCCGTAGTCCTGAGCATTTTACCCGTATTGGTAAGCAACATCTGCATTCTAATGTAAATTTAAGAGACAAGTATTAAAAAATGCAAGCACTGTATTTGATCGTAACGGGATGTCGTGAAGTGAGGTTGGCAAATCGAAACCGAAACTGTGGGCAAGACGTTTCCTAAGATACTTTGCACGGCACTACGCCGCTTGGAGATCGGTTCGATTTTGCAGCAGGTTCATTGATCCCACTTCTGAGAGCATATGTTAGACGAACGGAAAGTAAGCCCATGAAGAACGGTTCGTGCCCGAGTCCTAAGCCTGACTTTGGCACGAACAGTTAGTTCTCTATGCGCTTCTTTTGCGCGTCTAATAACGTAACATGCCGGGCACGATTTAAACCGCGCACAAATTAGAATCGTGCACAATTTTTTCATATATCGTGACTGATTCGGCGCGCGTGTACGATTTCAGCTTGGACATCGACCAGGGTTTCGTGCACGAAACAGCACCGCTGACGCCCCTTTTGAAATCGTTCGCGCGCACCGAATCAGATACAAAATTTAAAAATTGTACACGATTTTGTTTTTGTCTTGCGTGGCACACTTTGTGTGTGTTTTTTGTGGACAGCTTTTAATAGAGGTGTTTGTTTCGAGGGGGACTGTAGGAGTATGGCGTTCATAAGCAAGACTTATCACATATGAACTTTTAAGGTGAAAACGCTTTCTTTCTTTTATTTAAAATAAGTATGTCTGTGTGGAACAATAAATAAAGTGGGAAACTAAGCAATGGAGTTGCAGAAATAAGGGTTGTGGCGGAAGCTATAGTCGGTTACAAGTAGTAAAGAAGGTAGGAGAAGCTCCTCCCACAAGCGTGATGCGCCCGTTTCAAATCTCTCCGCAGTCGAAAGAATAGTTCACTGGAGACGCCCTTTGTTCCGCTTCAATGGATATATATTGGCTACAGAGTGATGCCAACTTGTCTTCGACCCCCACTTTTTAAGAAAGCGACCTTTGTATTCATCAGGGAGGGAACCGAGCCCCTGAAAGCAGCCTTTGTATCCATCGGAGGGGTAACCTAACCCCCGATAGTCGTATTTGTTTCCATCGGAGGGGAAAACTCTAATCTCCCTCTCGTGGCTTCCACAACGCTAAGTCAAAGACGAAAGATTAGGCGAATATTTACAGGAAGGCAAGACCCTCCTCCCGCGTTGGCCGCGACGTCACGGAAACGATGGGACGCTATTGGATGCGGAGGTGGCGGAGGATATATGAATCCCTTTGAGGGGCATTGGCCGCTGCGTTCTTTACCTGTAACTTACTATAGCTGGTGAACGTTCATACTTAGAAAACCCGAGACAGATGAAAAGGAAAGTACAAACACAACAAAGTAATGGAGTTGTATTTGGTTTTGATTTATTTAGCAGAACGAACGCGCGGGAACTTTGGCTGGAGCAGTTCAAGCTTTCAATTTCGTTGCTTACTGATTGGAGCGTGTTACTCGCTTGTGTCGTTTAATTAATTTAGTAGAATCGACGAATGGGCTGGTTGGTATTGATGTTCACGAGGAAAAAAACAGCACAGGGACACGAACAGAGTAGAAGACGAGAAGACAAACACGGCGCTGACTTAAACCGAGCTTTAATGGATCTGACAACGCGTATAAAAGCAGAACTTGCCCGAACCAAAGCAAAGAAGGGGAAACAACACCTAAGAAGGACTACACGTGTTCCTAGAGTCATCTGCGTTCACTGATGTTCTCCGATCTACAAAGAACACGTGCCCTCCTTTACCGACAAGGCAAGTGACGGGGCACTATTCACATTCTGACCCCGTTTGTCCGATAGCGCGCGCTTGATAATATTATCTCACCCGCGAGCTGTCCGTTTGCCTACTGATGGACCGTGCATCTTTCAAAAGCTGGAGTAACATCCGCGTCGCGGCTGTGCACACCAAGATGCCTCGACACAACCTGCGACACATTGCACCGGTGCTTGCTTAACCGCTCGTTAATTATTTCTTTATGTTATCCTTAAATGCTATGCAAAATACAGCCTATTTACGGAAGAATATGAACTAATTCTTTTACATTGATTTTTTTTACAACTTCTTACCTTTGAGCTTCTTTAGAGTATCCCCCAATACTCGATAATTTTATTGCATAGTGAACTGGATGGTTGTTTATCGCGGCTAATTGTACTAAAAATAAATTGTCGCAACTACAAAAAATTATACACAAATTGTAAACATGTAGGATGGCCTTCGATCGTGCTCCAGCAAAAGAGACATGTAGAGATGCCATTTTTACTCGTAAACAGTGCGCCAGTCTGCGGGTTACTCAGGTGACCGCCGTGCTGATGATTCTGCTGGGCGTGAGGACGAAGGTGGGCGTTTCGTCCTGAGCAGTCCCTGCCCCGATCATCGGCGGCCTTCTGCTGGTTTTGCTCCCGACCTTCACGGGGGTGGGGCTATCGCACCTGCGCTACGTCGACCTAACGTCCAACAGGAACGTCTTCATCATCGGGGTCTCGCTCACCTTTGGTATCATCATACCATCGCACATCGGACCCCCGGCAAGCTTCAACGTCACTAGTGAGCATCGATGACGGATCACTTCTTTTTTTTAAGGCGAAAGCCTTACTTGTCCAATTACGCGAAAAAGCGGCGGCGTTGTGCCCGAAAGATTGTCACACCAATGCGTCATCAAGCACGCGCCTTAGAAATAAAACACAACGAAAAGAACAACAACGCAAATGCTTCCTCACGGAAGCCGGCGGGGGCGCTCAAGGTCAAAGCGAACGCGCCTCAGAAATAAAACACACACACACAAAAAAAGCAGAGTTACGCAAATGCTTCGTCACAGAAACCTTCGTGAAGCCTGCGGGGTTTGCTGCGCATGCGTAGTGGGGAATGTGATGTTACCGCCGGAGTGCCGTGTGAAAAAGGAAGACTGGCGCGCTGCTTGTAGGAATGCGCTGCGTGTAGGAATGTTTTTCGCATTCCTTCACGTAAGCAGTCTTAAGTGTCGCTGTCGCACTTTTTTTTACGTTTACACTCAATTTCGAAAATTTACCAACAATTTTTGATGGGTTGCGGGTTCGGTTTTAGTCAATGCGATAATGCTAAGAATGTAGCCCATGCTTTATTCATTGAATAATCCTGTACAGTAGACCCTTTCCGAAAGTGCTGGCCACCTATAAGTAGCTGCGACGTCAATTCTCCGAGTCGGCCATTGTTTGGACAGGTACTCTGGGCATCCATTGGACACGAGAGCTGTGTCTGCGCTCGGCGAGGATTCGGACCCAATCACACGATTCGTGCCCAGGCAATGGCGACTGCCAATGTGGCTTGATGAGGTGTTGAAAATTGTCTGTTGATTGAGTAACCACCGTACTAATCGTGTTTTGCGTTGGCGATGCGGTTTATTGTTGTACTCCGTTTTTCTTGCCTTTCTTGGTGTGTTCTTTTTTCTTTCTTTTTTCTCGTGGTCTTTTTTTTTTTTTTTTTTTTTTTTTGCCCGTGAGCGATGTAAATGGGTAAAGGCCGGTTCAGACACTTGCGTTTGAGTGCGTTTGACTGCGTTGCGTCGAGAACCGAAAGCGAGTCACCGGCGCATCTGTGCTTCGTATGAAGCGTGGAATCCAATTCAAGGAATCATCTTGGCACGCGATATAAGCAGCAGGGATGTCCTGGTTTCTCGGTGCCGCAGCGCCGTCAAACGCAGTCAAACGCAACTGTGTGAACCAGGCTTAACAGAGCCTCGTCAGACAAAGCAAATCTGCCTTTTACCAGGTTACACTAGACCTTATGTCTGAATAAATAGCAAACGAGCAATCAAATTATCCAGTCACCGGCAGAGATTCCCTTAGCGCTTAAACAACGCAAAGTGTCGTGTCTTCAAAGCTATCAATAGCAAGACAGAATTTAATTATCTACTTTTGATGCTTAAGTTGTCACGTAGGAGTGACGTTGTAGTGTCGCAACGTCACTTTTTTATTTTACCCGTCCGAATATTTTGATCATTATTGTATGTCTTGTTTTATAATCGCAAACTACACTTTGCTAAAACTGAAAGTATATCTCGGTGAGTACGTAGGTGTTTAGTTTATTGAGGCATGTGCTTGCTACAGATATATTCAACCCCTGAACTCACTAGGTGACGGAGCACATACTGATAAAAAAAAAAACGCAATTAGTTTAGTACTATTGCTACCCTGAACTTTTATAATTTGTTCGCGACTTTGATTATAATTTCTTAAAATTTTTAGCAATTCGAATCGTTGACAAAGCCCTCTACACCTTCTTTTCTACTGGGTCTGTGATCGGCGGCGTCATTGGATGCCTTCTTGACCACACGATCCCCGGTAAGCTTTCCCCTGGAAGTTTGTAGATATCCTAACCATATGTTTTGTTAAATAAAATTAATATGCAGCGATCGTTTGAAATTTTCCACTAAGCTAAACCTATATGATCGTCACGCGTGTTTCTACGCTTCTAATAATACTGTTCGTGTTATTTTCAGTCACCGATTGCTATTATCGAATGACGAAACAGAAACTCAGGAAAACAAGAACTCTATGCTTAATTGTATGTAGTTTCATATCACTTTTGTAACATAACTTCCAACACATGTGCACGTGCACTGCTTATTGATATGAAACCCTTATTTTTATTTTGTTCTCCAACAAACAACGAAGCGTATGAAAGTAACAAAATAATAATAATAAAAATACTTGTAACCCAAAGCCAAATCTTTGCACGAATTAAAAAAAAGAAACGCTTTTCCTTAGATTTTGTATACGACATTGGGTGTATTTCAATGAAATAAAGGCAACAACGTGCGTGAACGTATAATATGATTGCAAGTCTGCATTGATGCGCTAAGCACATCTCATCAGTCCACATGATGACACGAAGCTTCAGGTGACCGATTCATGCTGTCTTTGAATTCTACCCTACGTAAAAAAATCTACTACCATGATGGAATGTATTCTATCATATGTGATTTCTAATTATCGTGTGTTTTGTTTCAGAAATAATGTTGGTCCTATTTTCTCCGCAACTACTCCGTACTCGGCGTCAACTACATTGCGCTTCGTTGTCAAGGCTTACGTAACTTACGCAGTGCTCCCACGCACTCGGAGCAACTTGCGGGAGAGCGTGCGAATGCAAGAGCCACGTACAGCAATGCGGGCCTACAGGGTACATAACCAAGCTACGCTAACGCTTGCAATGTAGCACAACATATAGTTGACCCCGGGTATAAAGAATTTCCTTAATTTGCCACAAGGCCATTTAGCGTACACCGTAAGACACCGAGATATTTCGGTCTTAAACTGCGCGGTGTTAGGCCATTCCTCGGTGTTTACATTTAAATTAATCAGTTATGTTTATATCGTTATATTCTGTTGCGGGAATTGTAACTGGTGAAAAGGTTTAACGTTTTATTTGACAGCATGCCCTCAGTGTAAGTATGTTTGAGGTTGGTGTGCTGTTACTGCAATGTAGTTGAGTTTGGACTTGCTCGGGTTAGCCACATCGCGTTGGCATCAGACTGTGCCGTGTGTGTTTTCTTCCTTTTTTCTTGTTTTTGGACTCGTTCGATCTGGGATCTTGATGTAAAGCGCTACTACGAAGCACCGTCTTTTAGGGTGGTTGTTATGGATATTAAAAGTACAGTTTTCTATGACATCCAGTCTTTCGCTACCTGAGGAGTGGCCGCTCTGAGGCGCGCCATGGAATCAGAACAGTAAAGACGATGAACGTCAAGGTGAGCGCGTCGGAATGTTAGGCCTTCGCCGCCTCGGTTCAGCTCGAACTCAAACGCGGGAGAGCAACGTCAAAAGCTCGATTGCGTCTGGGAGCGTATCGCAAACGATCTTCGGGAAGTTAAACAGGCTACAAACGCCGAAACGCGGCAAGCGGCGACGGGCCGTATCCGAAAAGTGTACGGTCGATACCAAGCGCTGTCGGAACGCTACGTGGCCTACTTGTCGGGGATCAACGCGGAACAAAGCCAGCTAGAGCTGGCCCTTCAGAAGACAACGGATCGCGACAGAGCTCGCGCGGTTCAGAACGCCTTGATGGACATCGGAAAGACGCCCGACCGCGCCACGAAGTGTCGGGACTCGGAACACGGTAACTCAGAGCACTCGTCGAGGTCTGTCGGGCCACGGCTTCACGGCTCGAGACATTCTGCAGGATCGACGCGTTCGGAACACTCGATTGCGACCACTACAAGCACGGCTGCCACGAGGGCACGCGCCGAGGCTGCAGCGGGGCGCACTTGTGCTTCTTTCACCAGAAAGGAAGTGGCCATGAAACTCGAAACAGCAAGGCTCGAAGAAAAGGAGAAGAGTGCGGCTGCGGCTAACGAGCGCAGGAAAGCAGAACTAGACGCCAAATTAGAGATCCTACAGCTGGAAAGGGAAGTGGCTGCTATGGAAGTTCAAGCAGAAATCCTGCAAGCGGCTGCAGAACAGCACGGTGGGGAGCATCACTTTGACCGAACCATCTCAGATGTATCAGAAGTTCGTGCTCAGCGCACTGTAGACGACGTGCACAACCAGGCTGCCGTCCACAATGGCTCAAATGAACGGCCTACAGAGCAAGTTGTTGCTCCAGAATTGAGTGGTGTGCTGAAATCCTGGTCCGTCGAGATTTGGTCAGCACAGGACTCGTCAAGCTTGATGATCACCCCGAGAATTACAGAGTATGGAAAGCGACATTCAAAAGTATGGTGCAAACTCTGGACGTTACGGCAAATGAAGAGTTAGATATTCTCGTGAGCTGGCTGGGCCGTGAGTCTTCGGTCTATGCAAAGAGGCTGCGTTCAGTACATGTCGACAGCCCCGCGGCGGGGTTAGAGACAATCTAGGAAAGACTGGAGGACTGCTACGGCCGACCCAGAGTAATAAAAGATGCGCTCTTCAAGAGGATCGGAAGCTTTCCTAAGTTCTCCGACAAAGACACTCACAAACTACGGGAACTGGGAGATTTGCTTCTGGAACTGGAAGCCGCAAAAGCTCATCCCCATTTGACAGGACTCAGCTACTTGGATACGGCAAGAGGGGTAAACCCCATGTCGGAGAAGTTGCCACACCGTCTCCAAGAGATGTGTATCTCAAAAGGCTCAAAATACAAGGAAGACCATCACGTCGCTTTTCCCCCTTTCTCGTCCTTCTCGAAGTTTGTCCGAGACCTTGCCAGAATGCGAAACGACCCGAGCTTTGCTTTCAGCACGAGGAAAGCACCTTTCTGAGGTTCCCAAAGAATGAGAAGGTCGTGGCATGAGAAGGCTCCAGGAACACGCCCGTTTCAGTCCATGCGACCGACGTTACTCCAGAAGCCGTCGACCATTAGTCGCCATCCACAGCCGAGAGGACGGAGGACCCTAACAGACAGTGCCCGCTTCACAAGGAACCTCACCCTCTACGAAAGTGCCGTGTGTTCAGAGAGAAACCACTGCAAGAACGCGTCTCTGCTGAATCAATTTGGGATCTTCTTCAGGTGTTGCTCCTCTACAAACAACCTCGCAAGGGACTGTAAAGTTGTGATCAAGTGTGCCGACTGTGATAGCACTGGACATACCACAGCGCTTCACCCGGACAGTTCCAAACCTTAGCCTTCGAGCCTCAGACAGGATCCCGAAGACGACAGCATTCACCACGGACTATCACCTGACGTATCTTCTAAGTGCAACAAGGTGTGTGGGCAAGGTTACGGTGGAAGGGCTTGTTCCAAGATTTGTTTGGTGAGTGTGTGTCACTCAATTACCCTCAAAAGGCTGTGAGAATGAATGCCATCTTGGACGACCAAAGCAATAGGTCACTGGCAAGGACAGAATTTTTCAATCTCTTTGATGTCCAGGGAGAGAGTTCTCCATATACCCTCGAGACATACGCTGGAACAGCAGAAACGACAGGAATGAGCGCCTCTGGGTTTCTGGTCGCAAATATTGATGGCAGCGTGAAACTACCTCTCCCAACCCTGATTGAATGCAATCAGATGATCAACAACAGGAATGAGATTCCAACACCAGACGCTGCACGTCATCACCCACATATGAAGGCTATAGAGAGCCTCATACCTGCATTCGATGCGGAAGCTCAGATTCTGCTTCTACTAAGAAGAGACATCCTGACAGTCCACAAGGTGCGTCAGCAGTGCAATGAGCCTCCTGGTGCGCCCTTCGCTCAACGACTAGACCTAGGATGGGTGATCATAGGAGAGGTCTGCCTAGGTCGCACACGCAAGCAGGACTGTGTGACCAACTTCAAGAAAAATGTGCTCGAAAATGGACGACCCTCCCTTTTTGAACCATGCCGCAACCATTTTCTCGTCAAGGAGAAATTCACTGGTCCCGTCAATCCAACCCAGCACGTACCACCTACCCAAGATGTACCCATCAAAGACTGCTCTGCCGAAGATCGACATAACGTTGTTCCAGACGACGAAGGACGACAACCAACCAGCTCCTTCGGTGGAAGACAGAAAATTCCTAAACATCATGGTCAATGAAGTCTTCAAAGATGAGTCATGCAGTTGGGTAGCCCCTCTTCCTTTCCGCGTGCCAAGACCTCGGCTACCTAATAATAAGGAGCTTGCACAGTCTCGTCTTGCATCACTGCGACGCACACTCCAAAAGAGACCAGAGATGAAGCAGCATTTTGCGACATTCATGGACAAGATGTTCAGGAATGGCAACGCAGAAGAAGCCCCACCGCTAAGAGAAGAAGAGGAATGCTGGTATCTTCCAATCTTTGGTGTGTATCACCCACGCAAACCAGGCGAAACCAGGGTCGTGTTCGACTCAAGTGCTCAGTTAAAGGGAACTTCTCTGAACAATGCTCTTCTCACAGGAACAGACTTGACCAACAGCCTGCTGGGCGTCCTGATTCGTTTTAGGAAAGACCTCTTCGCTGTCACAGTGGACATTCAGCAGATGTTCCACTGCTTCCGGGTACGAGAAGACCACCGAAACTACCTGAGGTTCTTGTGGTTTTGCAACAATGACATCCACGACAAAGTGGTGGAATATCGGATGAAAGTACATGTCTTTGGTAACAGTCCATCACGAGCAGTGGCTACTTACGGACTCCGGAAGACAGCACAGGAAGGAGAGGAAGAATTCGGCAAAGACACCAGGCAGTTTGTCGAAAAGGACTTCTACGTAGATGATGGGTTGAAGTCTCTCCCTACGGCGGATGGTTTCATCGACCTGCTGAGACGCACGCAACAAATGTTGGCAGTTTGTAATCTAAGGCTTCACAAGATAGTATCAAACAGCAACAGAGTGATGGAAGCTTTCCCCAAGGATGACCACACAAAAGATCTAAGGCAACTTGACCAGAGTCACGACACCCCACCGATCCAACGCAGTGTTGGAATTTGCTTGGACGTAAACAAGGACGTCTTCACCTTCAGGGTTCCGGTTCAGGACACACCATTCACCCGGCGTGGTGTCCTGTCAATGGTGAACAGCGTGTACGACCCATTTAGATTCGTGGCTCCAGTTACCATACAAGGGAAGTCTCTCCTACGAGAACTCGTCACAAACACCTGCGAGTGGGATTCCCCACTTCCTGAAAACAAGAAGAAAGAGTGGGAGAACTGGGAGGATTCCCTTCAGGCTTTCGAGCAGCTAGAAGTACCTCGCACTTATGCGGCTGTTTCACTTAGCTTGGCTCAGCAGGAGGTGCACATCTTCTGAGACGCCTCGACCAAGGCTGTAGCAGCTGTGGCGTATCTGAGAACCACGGACTCAGATGGTGCGTGTCATGTCGGCTTTATAATGGGCAAAGCTAAGCTAGCACCACGTCCGCAGCACACCATTCCAAGGCTCGAACTGTGCTGTGCGGTACAGAATGTGGAGCTGGCAGAGCTCGTTCAGAAAGAAATAGACACACAACTAGATGTGCTGCATTTCTGCACTGACAGCAAGGTGGTTTTGGGCTACATACACAACCAAACAAGGAGATTTTACGTGTATGTCAGCAACAGGGTGGAACCAATCAGAAAATCTACACAACCAGAACAATGGCACCACGTTCGGACCGATGCAAATCCTGTAGATCTTGCTACAAGATTCGTGCCTGCAGCCCGGCTGAGGGAGACGGCTTGGCTGACTGGTCCAGAGTTCTTAAATCGCCAAGAAGAGTCTTCATGCGTCTTTCAGAACGAGTTTGAGCTGATACACCCAAACACAGATGCCGAGATCCGACCCGAAGCAAGCGTCTCGGCCACCAGTGTGACCACAAATGGACTCGGGACTAATCGTTTCAGTCGTTTTTCAAGCTGGCCTAGACTGATGCGTGCAGTGGCATACCTCATACGTGCTGCTGACAACTTTCAGCGCCCTTCTCGTGCCGAGGCAGCTGATCTACCACGTGGCTGCCTTCGAACAGGACAGCAATCTGTGGAGCATTTGTCTTTTGCGAATAATCTCGTCATTCGCTCCGTCCAACTAGAAGCATATGCAAATGAGCTCGAGTGTTTGTCACAGGAGAGAGGAGGAGAGGAGTCCGCTTTGGAAACTAGATCCTTGTATTGACGGCAAGGGCTTGCTGACAGTCGGTGGTCACCTCGGCAACGAACAGCTGAGTCAAGAGGAGCGGAGACCTCTCATCATACCTGGTAAACACCACGTCGCCTTGCTGCTCGTAAGGTACTACCATCAGCAGATCAAGCACCAAGGTCGGCACATTACTGAGGGAGCAATCGGAACCGCAGGTTTCTGGATCATCGGAGCAAAACGCTGCATAGCGTCGTACATACATGGGTGTGTCATGGGCTGCAGACTGCGAGGAAGACAGCTGAACCAGAAGATGGCAAACTTGCCAGTTGATCGACTCAGTACAGAACCTGCATTCACATATGTGGGGGTTGACGTTTTCGGACCATGGAACGTGACTGCGTGTCGAACTAGAGGTGGAGAATCCAGCAGCAAACGCTGGGCTGTGCTGTTTACGTGCATGAGCAGTCGGGCGGTTCACATCGAAGTCTTAGAGTCCATGGATGCTTCAAGTTTTATTAACGCTCTCAGGAGATTTTTCGCACTCAGGGGACCTACGAAACAGCTGCGATCCGACTGTGGAACCAATTTCGACGGAGCATGTTCAGAGCTCAACCTGAGGGCAAGTGGTCTCGACAACGACAAGGTGCAAGCATTCCTTTCAAGCCAAAATTGCAGTTGGGTGTTCAACCCTCCTCATTCGTCTCACTTTGGAGGAGCTTGGGAGCGGATGATCGGAATCGCCCGACGTATTTTGGATTCCATGTTGTTAGAACACAGACCAAGCCGTCTCAGCCATGAAGTTCTGGTGACATTTTTGGCAGAGGTTTCAGCAATCATGAATGCTAGACCTCTTGTTTCTGTTTCGATGGATCCGGAATGCTGGGACATCTTTTCTCCGTCTACACTCCTTACCCAGAAGGTTGGTGGAGACACGTTACCACCCGGCGAGTTCAACATCAAGGATCTCTACAGAAGTCAGTGGCGTCAAGTGCAGTGGTTGGCAGACTCCTATTGGAACCGTTGGCGACTTGAGTTCTTGACAACGCTTCAGAGACGTCGCAAGTGGCAGGACAGCCTTCGAGACCTCAAGGAAGGTGACACTGTGCTCCTAAGGGACAAACAGGTTCACCGCAACGAGTGGTTTATGGGTGTGATTGTGAACACTTTCTCGAGTGCAGACGGAAAAGTACGAAAAGCAGAGATCAAGACGGCGACCAGAGGAGAACTAAAAACTTTCCGACGGCCAGTAACTGAGACTGTCCTCATCTCAAGGGAAGACTGATCCGAAACTTCAGTGCGTTTCCAGCTTGTAAACGTTGCGTTATAGTGTCATAGTGGTATCTCGTGATACCAGATGGGTAGTGTGCTGTTACTGCAATGTAGTTGAGTTTGGACTTGCTCGGATTAGCCTCATCGCGTTGGCATCAGTCTGTGCCGTGTGTGTTTTTCTTCCTTTTTGTTTTTGAACTCGTTCGATCTGGGATCATCATGCAACGCGCTACTACGAAGCACCGTCTTTTACGGTGGTTGTTATGGATATAAAAGTACAGTTTTTCTATGACATCCAGTCGTTCGCTACCTGAGGAGTGGCCGCTCTGAGGCGCGCCATGGAATAAGAATAACTAGTCCAACGAGCACTTTGCTTTCACTGCTGTGCTCAGCTTATGTATGACTACATCATAGGAGCCAAAGGTGGTTCCGCTACCCACATATGAATTACCCTCTGCTCTGCTGTCGCCGTACCGCTCTCGTCCGTGCGATGGTCACAACCTATCCCGAACGTCTGCTTTGCATGGCCGTTTATGGAAGAGTGATCTGAAGATGTGGATTTTCACGTGTCTGACTTCTTATCTTCTCAATGCAATCTCTCTAAACCTAGAACAGACGTTACATCTATTCTTTTCGGGGCGATCGGTGACCGAGTTTATTCATTCGTCGGAGCACGTCGAGCGAAATCTCGCACTGTAGATGGTATACATTTCTCAAGATGTCGCTAAAAGCTCTTTAATCTATGTACAATTATTTACAACGAGGTAAGTTCATTGCCCAGACGGGACATCGGGAGATTGCTGAGACCGTTGAGTAAGATCTCCCTCGCACGTCCGCTCACGAGACTTCTTTGTCGTCAACGTTGGTGCGCTCCCACGCACGCGGAAACAAGATGCTGTCTGAGGTGCAGCATTCCTCCCCCTTTAAAGGGGCACTGCAAAGGGACGAAGGAAACCAAATGCTGCTTCGAAGGTCGTGCCTATCAGTGTCGAAGACGAGCGTTCAGTGACAACATTGGTCTAGGGCGTCGGGTAATGACTACATAAAATTCTAGAGGCACTACTGGCTGCATTGGTGCTCGTGATCTCTTCTGATCCTTCGAAGCGCGTGATTCTTTGCTTAGAACACCCGTAAATTGGTGGGGCTTCATAACTGGATGTTAATTCCAACAATTAGGAAGAGCGCGCATGGTTGTTGCACGCTCTTGTCGTTTCGGTTCTCTATTGATTCACACCAAGAACGTAATAAACAATAAACAAATGTGGTCAAAAGTTTAAACTTCTTTCACCTATTACGTTAAAAATACGTACGATTTCTTCTTTATATTATGTTTAATGGGTTGCTAGAGTCCCACACACTAGTTCGAGCGAACGCGATGCAAATGTAAAAAAACGGCCAGAAACGCTTTGCAGGGCCCCTTTAATGCTGAACCAAACATTTCAGTTCAGTGAAGCACGATCTTTCCACGAGCCAACAGCCGCCGGTGTGCGCGAGCACTCGTAACGAAATTTACGTCGTAGTCCCCCTTTCACGCTTAAAATGACGTTGGAATCTGTGGGCTCCAGGGAAAAGGAGAATAAAGACAAGCTTTTTATTTCCACAGTGGGGTCTGGTGTAAAAGGTAAGCGATTAATTGGTCTAACAAGCACGTAGCTTTCACTTGTGGAGATGAAAATCCTGTCTTTATTCTCCTTTGGCCCTAAGACCATACATTTCACTGACATCTTAAGCGCAAAGGGGGGACTACGACGTCAATTTCGTCGCGTGTGCTCGCGCACACTGGCGGCTGCTGATTCGTGGAAAGAACGTGCGCCACTTATTATGGGCACTATATTGTTTGGTTCAGTATCCCTTTAAAGGGATACTGAACCAAGGAATTTAGTGTCCACAATAAGTGGCGCACGTTCTTTCCACGAGCCAGCAGCCACCGGTGTGCGCGAGCACACGCAACAAAAATGACGTCAAAGACCTCCATTCGCGGTTAAGATGACAGTGAAATGTATGGGCTTCGGGTTAAAGAAGAATAAAGACAAGTTTTTCATCTACACAGTGGTGTCTGGTGTAAAAGGTAAGCGATTAATTGGTCTAACAAGCACATAACTTTCACTTGTAGAGATGAAAAGCCTTTCTTTATTCTCCTTTGGCCCGAAGCCGATGCATTTCACTGTCCTCTTAAGCGCGAATAGAGGTCTTTGACGTCATTTTCGTTGCGTGTGCTCGCGCACACCGGCGGCTGCTGGCTCGCGGAAAGAACGTGCGCCACTTATTATGGACACTAAATTCTTTGGTTCAGTATCCCTTTAAGTTGAATATCAGTCAACAGGCATCTTGGTTATGGTCGACCTCCGATGAGCTGGGCGTGCTTCATCCTCCGCTTCGTCAGACTGGGCTGGTAAAGCTGTCCTTTTTTCGCTTAGTCTTAGGTGACCTTTCCGCGCTGGGCTTCGCATCGGGACGTTCGGTCCCCCGGGGGCGACTCCGTTGGTGACTGTCGATCACCGCTGCTAGGTTGCTCTGGTGAGTCTCGTCCTGCGCCAACGCCTTGGACTTGCGCGGTTTCGTCGACGAGGCATCATCGCTGTTGTTACTGTCCTCGTTGTCGGCGGTGGCCTTGCTGAGGTGAACCTTCTCCGGACGTGTCTTTCGGCCGCGTTTGGGCTTCTCCTCGCCCTCCTTGAAAGCCACCTGTCGCGCGTGCACGTTGCGGAGCGTCTTGAGAAGGTAGTCCGTCCGGATCTGCAGGTGCTTCTGGGGCTTGAGTTGCTCCCCGTCCGGAAGGATCTTGTCCGTCAGGCCCAGACCCGCGCCCATCTTGATCGCCTCCCAGCTGCCAATGCCTTGCTCGTAGATGCCCATAAGCAGACGCGAATCCTCCGCCACGCCCCACGGTGCGTCAAAGTGAGGATCCTTGGTGGCGAGGTCGAGCGTCCAGTGGCGCCCCTCCTCGGCAATGCACGGCAGCACCGTGTCCAGCACCGCCAGCTCCTGGTAGCTGCTCAGCACCGACTTCGGGTTCACCGACACCTCAAGACAGCTTGAACGTCGTGCGCTGGTGCCGGTGTTTGGCCGGGGTGCCGCCGGTGTTGCAGACCCCAGCGTCAGCCCCGCCCGGCAGCGGCGCGGTCTGGCTCTACTTCATTGCCTGCTTGCAGCCGGAGCGGAGTAGGTTGGCCAGGCGCTTCAGGTCCGCCTGCGGCTTCTCCTGTAGTTCCGCGTCAAGGGCGACCGCGTGCAGCCTCTTGCCGTGAGCGCTGAACTTGCGGTAGCTCTTGATGAAGCGGTGGATCTCAACGTCCGTGAAGCCCTTGACCGTGTCGCGCGGGATCACCGGGGGGCGGCCTCTCTTGCGGGGCCGTCCCTCGTTGTCGGAGCTGTTGAATCCGCCCCCCGAACCCCGGCCCCGCCTTCGCGCCGATCATCCGCCCTCTTCGCTGTCCGAGTTCGCCGTCTGGTGCACGGACTTCCGGCTCCTCGGGGGCAGGTGGAGTTCCATCTCCTCCTTGAGCCTCTCCTTTCATTGGCCTTGTCCTTGGTCTTGTCCTTGTCCCCGAACATACCCTCCCTTTTGCCGTGGCGTTTCGAGTTGGACACACTAAGATCAGATGTTCCCAATTTGTTTAGCGCTTGGATCGGGTCTCGTCCATACAAACACGGTCCTGGACGGCGAAGTACAGTCATCGACCCTGTGACAGTCTTTTCGGCGTAGGAAACAGGAAGTGTAAGCTTACCAGCAATAGGTAGGGGCACCAAATAGCAAGAAAACTTCAGGGTTGACTTCTCGAGTCTTGGCAATCTCGTTCTGTGCTTAGTGCCGACGTCCTAGGATATCACGCGCACTGGTGATCCCGTGTCGATCTCCATGATGAGGTAGACTCCTCTCCAATAAACAGAACTTGCGCCGGACTGGACCAACGATCTTGTTCTCTTCCATCGGTTTCTGTTTCAGGGACAGCAGCTGCGACGAAAATGTTGTGTCACCCAGGTGTCACCGCACTCAGCGGAGTCCTCGGTTAGTGCGAACGTCCTCTCTTGTCGCTTGCCCTTGAGGCGACACATTTTTGCGATGTGTCCCTTTTTTCCACTCTGGAAAGATTTGGCATTCTTGAACGTGCAAGCCATCTCGGGGTGTTCCTTGCTGCCACACCGTTCGCACGCTAGCAATGGACCACCTTCTTTCTTGCTGTACTGCCTTGGCGGTCCCGGTCGCTGCTTACCCGCCAGCTTGTGCGATTCCGGCTCTGACTTCACGTCTGAAGGCTTCATGAGCTTGAGACCTTGTCTCACCTCTGCCGCCAGCACGACGTTTTCTGTTCGGTGCAATGCCTACCTGGGCATAGCAAGCAGTGCCTTCTGAACGTCGACATTTCGAATTCCACCCGCTACCTTGTCTCGTAGAATGCGGTCTAACATGTCGACGAAGTTGCATTTATCGGCCAGCTGCCGACGTTTTACGATAAATTGCTGAGATGACTCATCGTCATTTTGAATTCTCGTGAAAGTGTTGAAGCTTTCAACTATCTCGTTCTGTCTCGGTGCGTAAAATTATTCGAGAATTTTAATCGCTTGAGCGTAGGTTAACACTTGAACGTTCCTTGGCGCAAAACGCCCACTCAATACGTCGATTGCTCTTGAGCCCAGTGCCCAAACCGGAAGTTGTTCCTTTTATACAACGTTCAGGATGCGCTTTTCCTCGAAGTAGGGCTCAATGCAGATAATATATGAAGTCCCCTTATCTTTAGTGTCGTCGAACTATGATACATAATACGTCATCGCGGCAGACTCCGAGTTGCGTCCGTTGACTTCAGAGTCTTGTTCAGAACTCGTCGCCATTTCCAGATATTTCTCGGGACGTGGGGAAAGGTCAGAGGCCACGCACCCTCGCCCCTAGGCTCACTTCCAGGCGGCGCAGCCTGTACCGAGCTGAGTTCATTGTACAGACAGGACATCAGCAGATCGCTGACACCATCGAGCTTGATCTCGCTCGCGCGTCCGCTCACGAGGCTCTTCTTTGTCGTCAATGTTAGTGCGCTCCAAAGAACGCGGAAACAAGATGCTGTTTGAGATGCAACAGTAAAATTTAGGCACACTGAGTTTGATACCATTCTCTGTTCGTTTGGATCTTGATGAACTTATCGTACCGACTTTCGGTCAAGTATCGCTGGTGCTTAAAGCATGTTGAAGACCCTGAATGCCTACAGTAATACTGAGTAGGATAAATTTCTTATCTAAAGCGAGTAACAATGTCGTCATACGCTAAAGAGAGACTAAACTCCCGCTGTCTAAACTAACGCTCAATTATATATTGTGCTGTTACCACTAATCCATGATCTCTGTTCAGAATTACCCCCGAACAAAATCACTTAGTGTGCGTTAAACCATTTGACACCAGGACGCCTTAACAAAAAGAAATCATGTCAAATATATCGAATAAATTTCCGGCTATCTTTGCACTTTGTATGAAAAAAAAAAAAAAAAACACGTTTCGGTGCTTAGTGGTGCAATAAAGAATTGTTCGTGGATGTTTTAAGCATGAATAAATTTATTCCTCCCCGACCGGCGTGCGGTTTGTCGTGTCGAGTGAAATCTTAACGCAATACACATGAATACTGTTTTAAACACGCCCAAAAGTCATATATATATATATATATATATATATAAAGAGGTTGCAGGTTCACTGCATGCACTCTTATAACAATCGTTTGAGCTAAATTGTTCAATGACAATGTTAACACTACATGCTTTATCAAATATTCTTATTTTTTACAGGTATGCATAACTGGAAAATGCGTCGACACATGCGAGATGGACTTCGTGCCGAAAAGGGCTTGAAAGGGTGGATATAACCAATCTACGAACTGTAAAATGGTGTCTTTAACGACAGGCCGCAGTCTCACTAAATAATAAATATTCATAGAAATTACGTTGAAACAATGACGTACGCAGATCTGAAATAAACAGTTAAGGAATAAACGACTGCTTGGTCTTTTTGTTTAGACTATCTGAAGGGTTACAGCTCGCTTGCCATCCCTACGAATACTTTCAGGGTCGAGCTCAACGTTCCAGCAGAATGCAACATACCATATCCTGTATGTGTGCAGCTCAGCGGGATTCAGTGACCACGTCTCAAGCCAACCGCTCATTCCAAGTTCACTCCCAGGTCGTCCCTGGCAAAAAGTGGCAATGGATATCTTCTACGTCGAAGGCATGCAAGGACTATCTTCTTGTCGCCAATTATTTCTCTCGCTACTTTGAAGTAGCCCTCCTAGAAGACCAACGACCAGAAACAACTATTATGAAAGCAAAATTTATATTTGCTGGACATGACACCACTGAAACTTTCATAACAGACAATGGCCCCCAGTTTCGATCTGCATTCGTGACATTTAACAAAAAATGGGGTTTTCGCCACATCACATCAAGTACTAAATATTCCCAGAGCAACGGCACAGCAGAAGCTGTCGTGAAGATTGTGAAAATGAAGTTTAAGAAGTCGGCCGGCCTTTATAAAGCACTTCTGGCATATGGCGCTACACCACTAAGTTGTGGATTCAGTCCAGCAGAGCTCCTATTTAGCAGATAGCTGCGGACCCAGGTGCCGGTATCTCCACAACTGCTTCATTCGAGAGTATCTGATTTTTCCCTACTGCGAGATGCTGAGAGCAAAGCAAAAAATAAGCAAGCGTTTGATTATAACAGACGACACGGTGTCATCAGACTATTGGAGCTTCATCCGTCACAAAAAGTGTGGATAACGGATTTAAAGAAGCAAGTCACAGTTCTCAGGAAGGTCGACGCGCCGCGCTCTTATTGGGTTGCCACTATGGACGGCATCGTCAGGCGAAATGCTAGGTTCCTGATTATTGACCGAAGTGCGAACACTGAAGACGACGAGATATCTTGGTTTACCGCATACAAGCTCAGACAGCGGACATCAAACTGATGAGTATCTCATCGTTCAACCAGAGCCACACCCTGGCTACACCACACGCTCAGGAAGACTATACTCTGTTTCACCTTGTGTTGTACCGCAGGAAAGGCTACAAGCGCGAGCTCCTTGCTCTATGGCACACCTCGGCGGCACAAGCTCTCGTGCACCAAGGGCAGCTGCCAACGCTATGAGCTCGCGCTTCTAGCCTTCGCTGCGGTACAACATAAGGTGAAACGGAGTATAGTGAAGCCACCGAGTCGATTTTGATATTAAGAAAGGAAAAAGAAAAAACAAACAAAGGGAGATGTTGTGTATACCAAAGTACTGACCTGAAGACGATGAAGCAGACACCGAGCTCGTGCGCTCTCGAGCTATACTTCGTTTCACCTTATCTGCGAGCGAAGCCAAAGCTAGAAGCGCGAGACCAGCGCTTTTTGCGTTTCTCCCCAGCTCGCGCGCTCGAGCAAAACCTGAACGCACGGAGCTTTCGTGCTCGCGCTTCCAGCTTTGCCTTCGCTCGCACGTAAGGTGAAACGAAGTATAGGAGGGCTTCGAGCTAGATGAAGACGGACCTTTTTCTATCACCTCTCTCTGACCTTTATATAGACCTTTCCAAAAACGAGCTTGTGGCCGGTGCCATTTTGAGCGTTCGTGCGAATGGCGCGTGCTTCGCTCGCTTTCCGAAGCGACGAACGCGCACGTGCTGGACTGTGAAGATCACACGCTGGACTGTGATTTTGTAAACATTGGAAAGGTCTATAGATGTATATAGTTGAGTAAACCCAGGTAACACAACACCATTCACTCAAACCTTTTAAAGGAAGAATGTGTTATATGGCTTGCTCGTAACCACTTCCTGTAACAGAGTCTTACAGTGAAATATCCTCCCACATGTGCAGTGCTAGCGTTCGGCTGGAACTCGGGTTCTTACTGACTGAACCAGAGTCCCAGCCGGAGGTTGACGCAGCCCTCGTGTCTAAACTTCGCACCGCGCTGGTCTCCGGCGAGTGAGGTTAAAAATAAAGAAATAAACTTGAAGTCACGGTCGCCTGTCTGGATTAGAGCACTGCACGGGCCGGAATTTATAGGCCCGGCCCGACCCGGCCCAAGCCCTGCCCGAGCCAAATATTTCTTTTTTTTTTATATATGGCCCTGAGCCCGGCCCGAGCCCGACAGAAAATTGACCGCATCTCCACGTGGTGAATGATGTTGATTGGGGCGAAGCTCTGGTGGTGCTTGTCTGCGTAGACGCTGAGCCGCAGCATGCCGAGCCTTTCGTTCGTTCTCATCCATGTCAGAAAGAGAATGTTTGGTATGGAACGTGGTTATATACGCATTTGAGCATTTGACCGCAGCGCCCTCTCGTCTATAAACGTTGATCCAATGTATGCAAAGTTTAACGCGATTACATACGCATTTGACCGCAGCGCCCTCTCCTGTATAGACGTTGAGCAGCTACATGCAACGTTTCATCCATGACATCCCCAGCTCTTCAGTTACTACCACATCTCGGAGCCCCCTACTTCCCGCAGTCATGGCCAAGTGGTTAAGGCGATGGACTAGAAATCCATTGGGGTCTTCCTGCACAGGTTCGAATCCTGTCGACTGCGCAAACATATTTTGTTTTCATAATTTTTTTTCATCTTCACTCGTCATCATCATCATCGTCATCATCACGAGATTCAATCATCATCATCATCATCATCATCATGAGATTCACTCATCATCATCATCATCATCATCAGCACTTCATCATCATCATGAGAGCAACGGACGCCGGACGGATGGATGGACGGACGGGCGGACGGACGGACATGGCTAGGCCCTAAGGAGCTTCGCCCCTAATAAAAACACGATGAACTATAACCCTGAGACAAGGGAGAAAGATGACGATGAAGGAGAGAAAGAACAGGAGTCTCAATACAATGTGCCAGAATACGGGGTAGTGTTGGGAACGGAGCGGCTCGCGTGAGGAGTGTGGTGTAGATCGCGATAGGGGTCGACACCGGCCCATGGGCAGTAAGGTCAGTATAGTGGTGCTTGTGTACACGCACGTGCGGCGGCACGTGTGAACTGCAGCGACCTTCTGCTGGATGGATGGATCAATACGGCTGAGCCCTTTGGATCGGGCGGTAGCTTACGCCACCTAGCCATTTTGTCTTACCCTTTAAGCTTAGAATATTTAAATGTGACAACTATATTCACTCCGTACTGAAAAGAAAGTGAGGCTATAAATCCCCCTTGCCATCAGTTAACAAGAAAATGCCTAGTTTTCTCTCGCTTTCTGCCACCATTCACTTAATCTTTGCTTGGTAATCTCTACTGTCTTGAAATCCACTTTTCCTTCGCTGTCTCTAAAACCCAATGACCTTATTAAATCTATGTTGTCTTCGGTATGCATAGGGTGAAGCCCTTTACAGTAGAGTATCAAGTGCTCAGCCGTCTCGTCCTCCTCTCCACAAGCAGCGCACACTGTGTCCATTTCCTGGTACTTCGCTCTGTATGTTCTGGTTCGCAAAACACCTGTCCTTGCCTCAAACAACAATGAGCTTCCCCTAGAATTGTCATAAATGCTTTCTTTGGCAATAACTGTTTTGTTTAATCTATAGCCTTCCAGAGCCTTCTTTGTCTGCATTCCCTCTAGCCACCGATCTCTTTCTGTGGCCTTAACTTTCTTCTTAACTGAGACCTGCTCTTCCGTAACCCCACTATAGCCTAAAAACTTTCCTCTTAATTTCCTAGTGCGCTGTCTCCATTTTGTGTCTATACTCCTCATGTATAAATAGCTGAAAACCTTTCGTGCCCATTGCTCCCCACCCATTTGCCTCAACCGATCCTCAAATTCTATCTTGCTCACAGCTTCCCTGCCCTCAAATGACGCCCATCCCATGTCTCCTTGTACTCCCTGGTTTGGTGTTTTGCAATGTGCCCCCAAAGCCAGCCTACCTACTCCACGCTGTTTTATTTATAGTCTTGCATGCACTTCGGATTTCATGCATAGCACTGCGTTTCCAAAAGTCAAGCCAGGCACCATGACCCCTTTCCAAATCTCTCTCACCACCTCATACCTGTTGTAATTCCAAAGTGCTCTATTTTTCATTACAGCCGCATTTCTGTTGCCCTTACCTATTATATACTTTTCATGCTCACTGAGATATTCTGCACCACCACATATCCATACTCCTAGGTACTTGTATTTACTAGCTCTCTCAACTGTAATATTCTGTATCTTCAGTCTCTCAACATCATCATTGTTAAAAATCATGACAGCTGATTTTTCACTACTGAATTCTAAACCTAATTCCTCTCCTTCCCTACCACAGATGCTGATTAATTCCTGCAAATCTATCCTGTTGTTAGCCATTAGTACGATATCATCCGCATATATCAGTCCCGGTAAGGATTGCTGAATTGTTTGGCCTAGCTTACTGTACGAAAGGTCAAATCCAAGACCACTCTTCTCTAGTCTATCCTCCAATCCTCTCAGATACAACATAAACAGCAAAGGCGATAACGGGCACCCCTGCCTAAGGCCTCGTCCTATCTCTATTTTCCCCGTTGCCTTTCCTTCCCATGTTATAATCACCTTATTATCTTTGTAAATGTTCCTTAATATTGCTGTTAGTCCTTCATCTAGGTTTAAGCTCTCCACTATGTCCCACAGAATTTTTTAGTTCACATTGTCATAGGCACCCTTGATATCCAGAAATGCCAGCCAGAGCTGTCTGTTTTCTTTTTGCGCTATTTCTATTCACTGTGTTAGAGTAAATATATTGTCTTCCAACCTTCTTTGTTTCCGAAACCCGTTCTGTAACTCGCCCAGTATGCCCTCGCAATCTACCCATTCCTCCAGTCTGTTCTTTATAATCTGCATTACCAACCTGTAAATAACTGGTGTCACGGTTATGGGACGATAATTCCTAATGTCAGACTTATCTCCCTTTCCCTTATATATCATACTCATCCTACTAAGCCTCCATTCATCTGGAATATTTCCTTTTGTTACCATAGTGCTCACTACCTCCCTTAATGTTGCCTTAGATTTAGGACCCAAATTCTTCACCAGCTTGATTGGGATACCATCTGTGCCTGTCGACGTGCCACTAGGGACTCTTCGTTCCGCCTTTTCCCATTCTCTTTGTCCAAAATCCGCGATGTCAAAATCTGGTCTGATACTGCCTTCGGTTCTCCTATCTTCCACATGTACCCGTTCCCGAAATTTCTCCTCCATCACTGCTCCTATATATCGTATCGCATCATCTCCCTCTAATTGATCTCCCTGATGCGAGAGTATGAACCTCTTTCTAGCTTGCGTCGTTTCACCGAGTGAGTTCAAGTGCTCCCAAAACTTCTTGGCTGCGTTTCTATCTTTCTTGCTTACATTACTCATCCATTCTTTACCCTTTCTCTGAATTTTCGCATTGATCAAACTAGATGCCTCTCGTCGACATGTTATAAAAGTGTCCCATCTTCTTTTTACTTTCGTTTCCGACTCCCCACTACGCTTGGAATGCCTGTGTTCTCTAGAGGCTTCCTGACGTTTTTGTATCGCTTGCTTCACTTCTTTGTCCCACCAGCTTTTTGGTCTATGTCTTCGCTTCCCCTTTCGTTTACTCTGAACTTTGTCTAGTTCCAGAACAAAAAGCCCAGTTAGGCTCTCATAGGTCCAATCTGTATACCGTTGCCCTGAAACTGCTTCCTCTATTCTTTCAGCAACTATTTCCAACTCTTTGTCGCTGCAGAAAGTCTGCTTTGAATTATGTTGTCTAGTTTCAGCATTTACTTCTCTGGCAAAATTCAGCTTAATACGTTTATGATCACTACCAAGACTTTTGGAACCTTCTTCATCTATTTTCATTACTTGTAACTTACCATATATTTTGTGTGACATAAGTACGTAATCTATAGTTGAATGTAGATTGCCAGTTTCCCACGTTATGTGCCCGTCACACTTCTGACTGGTATTACATAAAACTAAATTATGCTTTTCCACCAGTTCTAGTAATATGCTTCCAGTTGAGTCCGTATACCCATCCAGACCCTCGATATGGGCATTCATGTCTCCCATAATAATTATTTCAGAGCCTTCCCCTAGCTCGCTAATGTCTCTTGATATGCAATCAATCATTTTTCTGTTTTCCTCTTTAGCACCTTTCCCTGTCCATAAGTAAACAACTCCAAGGAGTGTTGATTCCCCAGCGACTTTTCCTTTCAGCCACAAGTGTTCGGCGCACTCCTTTCTGATCCTTTGAAAGTTCATGTTCTTCTTAATAAATGCTACAATTCCACCTCCCTTCCTCGTTCCCTCCGTTCTGTTGCATTCTTCCCACACATAGTCAAGGTTGCAAGGTGGCTGCTCCATGTCTCTGAGATGTGTTTCCACAAACCCATACACCACTAAATCCTCCTTTCTTAGTTGCTCCTCTACCTCTTCCCATTTTAACCTATTTCTACCACCCTGCATGTTAATATATCCAATGTCTGATTGTGTTGTTTGTTTATACCTGTTCTTACGTTTTCTCCTCTTTTTAACCCTGGGTGCCTCTCCTGACTTTGTTGGGTTTTCAGTTACTTCAGTACCCCCAGGGCCCTCGGTCCCCCCGAAAAAGCAGTCACCGTGCGGCCCATCCTATCCCCCACCCTGTAAAGGCCCGTTCACACTCTTGCGACCGAGTTCGACCGAGAGAGACCAGACCGGTTTTTAAGCCTCTTGCGATCTCTTAGGACCAGCGCTGCTGGTCCTAAGAGATCGCAAGAGGCTTAAAAACCGGTCTGGTCTCTCTCGGCCGAACACGGTCGCAAGAGTATGAACGGGCCTTAACCCGTGGCCTCACTGTAGTGAATGCCATCTGCAAAAGGGCGGGAGCCAGCCTCGTACACTTCCCTGTTTACTTCCATTACGTCGTACCGAAGCTGTCGACTCATACCCTTAATTACTCTGTTGGCTTCGACAACCCTCCTCTCCGTTACCCCGGACTGCCCTCGAACTTCTGGAATGGTGCACACAACCACGTGCACATTCTCAGACACGTCCCTCAGCTTACGCATTCCCACGTTTAGCTGCTTTCCGAGGTTCTGGCTCCTACCCTGGAGCACATCATTAAGCCCCACGTGAACTATTACTAGGTTCCTTCCCTCCCGGTTATCCCACACCCCCTCACGTGCTGCGGTCATAGCATCCACCATACACTTCCCTGGCTGGACCTCTACGGTTACCCTCTGGTCTCCCTTCACCCTGTTCAGTACACCCCTCTTAACCCGTGCTACGTTAGAGCTCCCCACTACCAGTACCCTAGATCCCCCTGGTACCTGCGCGCCCTTGTCCTGCGACTTATCTGCTGTCAACTGACTGCCCGACGCCTGCTGCTCGAAGGCGCTATTGAGCTTAGGGTCACTTAGCTCTCCAGCGTCGTCGAGCCCGCCGGTCAACAGGCTGGACTCCTGACCACCAGCGACCCCAGCCTGCGGACCGGCGGTTCGTCCCGCTAGAACTGACACTTCCTCCTTTCTTCCCTCGCTACTCTCACTCGCTCGAATTACCCCTTCCAGGCGCTCTACCCTACTGTCACACTCCCTCTTACACTCCTCTAAACCCGCCTTCCATACTTCCCCCAGCTCTTCCACCTGCTTCTCGAGACCGACCCGCTGCTCCCTCTCATGATTAAGCTGCCTAGTCAGCTCCTCAACCTGGGCCTCGAGACCCACCAGCTTCTCTCCTTCTGCCTTAAGCTCGTCCTCAATCTCCCGAACTCTACCCTCCCATTCCCCAGTTACCTGCTGAAGCTTCACACAAAGCCGACACTCGAAACTCATCCCCTTCGCCTCCTCCAGACTCCCGAAACCGGTCTCCTCTAGGTAACACCACCGCCCACACCCCTCACACTGCACCAACTCGTCCCCACCATTGTCCTGCCGACCCAAATCTAGACCCATATCTAGACCGGGAACAAACCGTCACTTCCCGCCAAAAATTCAAACAGCCTACGAAACTAACTTCGTAGTAGCCTCTACTAATCCCAACTGCTGCTGTTCAAACCTAACACTGCTACCGCATAGTCACTTCCTATCAACTCTCAAAAAGAGAGAGAAAAGAAGAAAAACTGGCACTTAGCTTCGGATGCTCGAGGAGAACCAGGAAACACGTCCGCTCACCGCAACGGCCCTGGTGACTGCAACGCCGTGATTGGTGCCTACACGCGCAGCCTCACATGCTGCCATTGCAGAGCCGCGCCGGTCCAAATACTATTCCGTATTCTAGTACACTGTATTCTCAAGACTCCTGTTCTCCCTCTCTTTCATCGTCATCTTTCTTCCTAGTCTCAGGGTTATAGTTCATCATGTTTGATCATCACCAGCTCGTTTGCGTCCTAACATTTTGTTTATAAGAATGAGCCTGAAAAAGGTTGCAGGCTTTAACCTAAAAGCCGTCTAAGAAAAAAGCGCGCATTCTCACACTAAGCTGGCGGATTCCATACGTTTTCTTTCATCCACTTGAAGGCTCTCTAAGCGCAAGACGTCTTTTTGTTCTATTTTTTTTTTAACGACGCCGTAGTGACTTTGCACTTCGCTTGTTTGTTCTCATTGGACCTAAAAGATCAATGAGCACACTTTATGGTATCAACAATTTAGAATTCGCGGCGCACGACTGCTCAGGCATGGCCTCAAAAATGTTTTATTGAAGAGTGAGCCCGGCCCGGGCCCGAGAAATTGCGCGCTACCCGGCCAGAGCCCGGCCCGCGGGCCGGGTCGGGCTTGGGCCTTCGGGCTGGCCCGAGTCCGTGCAGTGCTCTAGTCTGGATAACCGACCCTCCTCTGTGGCAAAGGTGCTTGCGTCTGGTAGAAATAACCACACCAAAGAGCAAAGGTAAAAAGCTCTTTTGGTTGTTTATGTGAAGCACGTCTGGAATTCTGGTTCCAGGAACGAACCTCAGGGTTTGTGAAAGTGCCGGGTTTGTAGAGTTGAAATCATGTGACTATTACGCTTTCTTCTTTCCTGTGTGTGTGTGTGTGTGTGTGTGTGTGTGTGTGTGTGTGTGTGTGTGTGTGTGTGTGTGTGTGTGTGCGTGTTCGTTCGGGAAGGGGGGAAGGAGGGAAGGGTGTTCAGGAGGTGAGAAGAAGTAGAGCAAGTCAACAAACATACGCTTCGCATAGTACAGAGAGACGCGAAACAGCGGGTATAAAGCTGGGGTGTTCGACCGCAAAAGCTCAGCGTTCCATACCCCGCTAGATCTTCGGCTTTTGGCAGGGCTTTTCTGTCAGAGACGCTAAAAAAAAAAAAATTGGGTTGTGTGGATGTTTATACAGCCTAAAACTTGGTCTGCCTCAACGGGCGACGAGTCTCCCAGCTGTAGATGAGCAATTTAGCCAGTGCAGTACAACCGCAAGCCTGGGGTCTTTAACGTGCATCACGCAGTAGTGATACACGACCGCACGCCGGTACGATGCTCATCCAGATAGAAACGGGCAGGGGTGGGGAATCAGAGACGCTACACACTGCAATGTTTGTGCAGTCGATGCGCAAAAAGCGTACCAAGTTCTTACGTGCAACAGTACCGCAAAGAAACCCGCCGTACATTGTGTGCTACCAGAGCCTTTACCTAACACCTTCTAGAATAATCAATGAACGTCGCCATCTACCTGCATGGAACTTCACACTAAAGGATGGCGTCAACTCAGCAATAGGCATTTCCGAAAAATCCCAGGATACCTCGTGATGAGGGGGAATTGTGGCGCTGTTCCGATGTATGCTCGTGCCGACTGGAACGCTTCGTATATTCTGGAAGCGGAACGATTCCTTATGTCTTACCACCAGGAGCTCAGAACGCACAACAAATAAAGCAAACACAAAATGAGGACATTACATATTCTGTTTTGGTTTCTTTTTGCCTTCTCTGCGTTCTGAAATTACGAAATATTAAACCAACCTCAACCCCATTTTCCGTTCCTAGATAATCTAACGTGCCTTATATTGGAATGTCACAATCCGTCAAGCAGGTGGTGGAGTCGCCATCTATTTCCCGTAAGGACTATCGAATTCAAGCCTTACAACAACAAATTTTTGTCGAATATGTTGCCTGGAGTTTACGGTACTTTCGTGCTTTCTGTAGAATTAGCGTTACGCACATTTGAATACTGGGTTGTATAATAACAAAAATAAGTAGCACGCTTGTAAGCTTAACTAAAGCCACCGGTGTCCGATCAAAGTTTGCTTTCTTGTATCACGTTAAGTAATACCACAGTACGCATGCACAGATCTGAAGTGAACCAAGAGGTTTAGGAATCAAGCGGCGTTCAAGGAAACCTCGTAGAGTGCGTCATGGCGCGTGGTGAAGTCAAGATGACGTCACGAGCTCATTACTATGTTAATAACCTCATTCGCCCTTTAGAAAGGGCACAGCAGTTAACATACCTTTCGACATGGCGCTCCCTCTGTGCTAAAGCGTAGGGTTCTTGTTTCCACCGCATCGAAACATGGCGTTAAGATCTTTTAATCAGGATGAACAGGTAGTGCATATATACTTTGCTACCTCCGCTACACCGGTCATTACGGGACGCGCCTGCTCTCTCGGAGTATATGGCAACGTCGTACTGCACTGATAGGATGTAATTGGCGCACACAGGCCGTGGATTTTATCATTGTGATCGGCTTAATAAACATTGGGCATAGTTTTGTTTTCGTTCCTGGTGATCAAAAGGTAGGCCGTTCCGTTTCCTTTAGTTGATTGACTCGGCGGTTTGTTCGATCAGAGGGAATTTTAATAATCATGAAGTATTGTGATTTTTCTAATGAAAAGTGGAGGGTTTATGCGAATGCCTCAAACAATTGCCAATAGTTCGTTTATTGTAAGCTAATCTCAAGAGGAGCACATTTTAAATTTGCGTATATTCGCGAACGGATTATCTCTAAACCTGCTTTGAAAAGCCTGGTTCCCGTGGTGCGATTATAATCGCAATTTTTAGTTGCGACATCTATGGGTAGCTCGGGCTACAAAAGAAGTAAAGAAAAGCTGCGGTGCGGTGCGCTGCGGTGCGGTGCGCGGTACGGCTTCCGCGGAGGGCTTTCCACAGCAATCCAGCTGATCGAAACAGTTGACGATATCTCACAGACTATAAATTTCCGGGGTCAAATTGATATAGCGTGTTTAGGCTTCGCAAAAGTGTTTGATAAAGTGGCACATTCAAAACTGACACTAAAAGTCAGCGTTGGCGGTAACGCGTTACAAGGAACGGAGTTAAAAATAATGCGTTACTTTATTTCGTAACGTGTAACGTACTCGTTACTTTTTCAAAACAGTAACGGGTAACGTACTTTCCTTACTAAGTTTACTTAGTAAGGGAGTTACGTTACCCGTTTCTTTTTCTTCCCAATACTTAAAAAAAGTTAAACTTTAATTTTTTCGTGTTTCTAGGGGCCTATTTATGCGAATTGTAGAGGTTTAAACACTTTTTTTTTGTTTTTTGTGGGTATTTAGGTAAAACCATGAGAAAATAAAGTAATTATGATCAGTTCCTACATCCATATGTTTTTTTGAAATATGGCCCTTATGGATAGTTGTAGCTTTAAAACACTAAATCGTGCTAATTCATGACTAGAAAAGTAACGCAAAAGCAACGTGTGTTACTTTTTATTGGTAACGGTAACGGTAACGCATTCCTTATTTCTTGAAATAACGTAGGACGGTAACGCGTTCGTTTTATTTGCAAGTAGCGAGTAACGTATTTCGTTACTTTTTTTCGCTAACGCCTACAAGACTGCTAAAAATCAACTCAATTTCAAAATTCCAGTCGTCAAGCAATGGTTTTCGTCTTACCTTTCCTTTCGTGAACAGTATGTGAAAGTTGGATTGCGTGAATCTAGCCTTTCATAAGTGGCTTCAGGTATACCCCAGGGGAGTGTCTTGGGCCATCTGATCTATTATTGAATTTTGTGAAGGATTTGCACAACGGCATTTAATTACCAATCAAGCTGTTCGCGGTCGACTGTAATATTTACAAAAAAAAATGAAAGCCGTTTACAACTCCCTGTAACGCCGATTTAGAACGCAGCTCTAGGAGGAGGGGGGAAGGCTACTGAGGGTCACGTGTTCTCGGGGTCACGTGACCTGGGGGAAGGGTCACGTGACCTTGGGGGGGGGGCGTGACCTTGGGGCCACGTGACCTGCGGGAGGGGTCACGTAACCTAGGGGGTCACGTGACCTTAGGGGTCACGTGACCTGGGGTCACGTGTCTCGGGGGGTCACGTGACCTCGGGGGTGGGTCACGTGACCTCGAGGGCGAGGTCACGTGGCCTCAGTGTTACGCCGATGCCGACGGCGACGGCGACGCCACTCAAGCCGGAAACGGGCGCCTAAGAGCTGCGCCCTAAAACAGAAACACCGAATGACCAGGTCTAGCGAGATTGCAATCTACAAAGAATAAAAAAGTGGGTTGACCAAAGACAAATGTGCTGTACCCGAAAAAAGCAGTCTGTATGTCAGTAACTAGAAAAACATATTTTGCATTATTATCCTAGTATAGATGGTAGTGTGTTTAACAAGGTCAAGGAATACAAATACTTAGGTTTAACATTTACCCGTGACCTACGATGGAATAGCCATATTGATATTTTCAAAAAGGCTAGTAAAACATTGTGGTGCGTGAGGCGAATCATAGCTAGCTCAACACCTGACATAAAAATACTTGCTTATCAATCTTTAGTTAGACCTGTTATTGAATATGCCAAGATCGTATGAGATACCATATTAAATTGTTATAAACTAGAAACTAGAAAAAATCCAGCGGTGAGCCTCCCGTTTCATGTTTAATAAATATAATAATAATAAAAATAATAATAATAATTTTTTATTGTTCCTTTTTACAATACAGAACATCGGGGCCGTCAAAGCCTAGAGGCTTGTACGACGTGGCCCGGCAGCCGCGAATAGTTATTTATACAACGCTGCCATTTGCGTTGAAAAACAAACAAAACACAAACAGAACAACAACAATACATCAATGACAAGTTCAATCACTTGGAAATATATATATAAAAAAATAATAATATCTTGTCGTCTCATTATCGGAACCAAATAGTTGACATACAAAATATCATGCCCACCGAAAAAACGGGAACGTTCTCTTTTTATAAGAACCAAACCAGAAAACTACAACTTTTAACCGTAAACATCTAGAACAAAACAATTCTGCCACTCCATACAAAAGATTTAGACTACACAGATAAGGTGAAGTAATTTATGAAGGGAACATCTATGTATATAAAAATGTTTAAATTTGATTTTGCAAACACCATGTTCTAAATTTGTTTTTAACTTCTTTTAAAGAGTCTAAACTAATGAGCTCTTCCGGTATTTTATTGAATATATAAGGGACATAAAAACTTCTCATTCTTTTTCCGTAATGCGTGTTTATTCTTGGCAAATAATATCTGTCTATATTTCTGAGAGGCCTTTTCTGTACTGGATGCTTGTATTCTGTTCTAGAGAAGTAATTTGTTATTATAGCTATATATTTAAATAAAGTACTCAACGGCATTATATTAAATGTTTCAAGTTTGTTGATGAGGTCTAAGTGTTGAAGCTGTGTACCGTATGCAATATTGTTTACTATCCTATATGCCATATCTCAGTAGAGACTCTCCTAAGGCACAATAAATATTTTTCTTTACATGAACACATGCTGAAGCACCAATTCGATATATAAATGATGAGACAGTTCTTAATCTTTTCTTAATGCAGTCAATGTGACATTCCCAAGTCATGTGTTCATCGAAATTTAGTCCAAGATATTTTGTGCTAGCCTCGTATTTCAATTCAGTATCCTGCACCCCTTTGTTTCCAGGAAGGAATAAAGAACGATTCAATAAAACACGCTTGTGGGGATTTCTAAAGCACAGTAATTTTGTCTTTTTTGCATTTACAAATATATGATTTTCAGTAAACCAATTTGATAATCTATTGATGTCGCTTTGGAATATTGTCACTGCTACTTCATAGTTTTCATGTGGAAAAATTAAAGCCGTATCATCTGCATACTGAAATTGCGTTGACTGAAATTTTAGGTTTCCCAGGTCGTTTACGAAAATATTAAATAGCAAGGGGGCCAATGAAGACCCTTGAGGTATTCCATAATTTATATGTACTTCCTTGCTAATATTTTGTTTTATTTTAACAAATTGCGTTCTATTTGAAAAATAATTTTTAAAAAAACAAAAAAAATGGTCCTCTAAAACCGAACGTGTACAACTTCTCAAGTATTTTTGAATGATCTATTGTGTCAAAAGCTTTCGATAAGCCTACAAAAAGTGCTAAACAAATGTTATTATGATCTAGAGCTTTATTCGCAATATCAGTGAAATCTTCGAGCAACATCGTTGTACTTTTTCCTTTTCGAAAACCGTACTGCGATTTATTAATTAAATAAAATTTATTACAAAAAGAATTGATTATATTGGCAATGTATTTTTCCATAATATGAGAAATTACTGGCATAATAGATAACGATCTATAGTTTCCTACATCTTTTTGTTCTCCACTTTTAAACAATGGCCTCACTATAGCACTTTTTAGCCCTTCCGGGATAACTCCCGTAATGAATATGCCGTTTAAAAGTGCTAGTAGAACGTCTTTCATTTTATAAAAATTGCATACAATGTCTCTTAAACGAATCTTATCTTTTCCTGCCGGTTTTTTTAACGACATAGTGCTTATGATTTCGCGTAAATCTGCTTCCGTCATCAAAGGAAGATATGCAGATTCCAAATTTTGCATCTGTTGTGTCCTTCAGGTTTGCATCTGATAGTTAATATTAGACCGCAGGTCCGACACATTGTTCACAAATTTTGTACTAAATGATTCAGATAGTGAGACGAGATCGGCTGATTCACCAAAATGACTTGTGATTGTGTCATCAATACTTGGTTTTGTTTCTCTACCTGTTAGCTCATTTACTAATGGTGAATTCGGGTGGTCGCCTCTCGCCTCTGACCTCGATTCAGCAGAGCGCCCCTTCCTCGCCGCCAGAGCTACTCGGGATCCTTTTCAGCCGATCACAACTGCTGGCTTCGGAGCGCTCCGAGATTCTCAGACCAGTCACGGAATTAAAATTTCTTGACATTGGTAATGCATTAAAAATAACACTATCTTACAGCGTACGGTGGACGATTGAGCAAAGTTTACGCTCGCAACGTGATGAAATAACAGTTGTGACGTAAATTGTTCTACGCATCGGCATGTAAAAAAAAAAAAAAGAAAACAGCAGTATGCGAATAGACTTTTGGAGAACGGAACGAAAGCCAACGCTCGGAAACAGTTGTCAACTCATCGCGTTTTCGACAGTGAACGCGCTGCGATAGCGGTCATGGGTACGACAGAGCAGGCAAATATAAAATGGTTAATAAACCGCATTTTTCTCACGGCGAAATATCGTGCAAGCATCACAATGTGACACAAATCACAGTGCATTATATTAGGCTCTCCCTTTATTTTTTTTACAACACAAACCTTTGAACGCACTTTTACCAAACCTGAAAATTTCTTGAAGCGACCACAAAACCGGGTAAAACAGCGGCGAGCTCTGCGAGCTGTTTCGTCGTCGGTTAGGCTTAGCTTACTTACCGCCGTGAGATGAACGATCTCGGGAAAGCACTGGAAATATTTCACACGTCGACTTTTCCTGCTACGGTCGCAAACGAATGTCGCCCCGTCCGTTGTAATCCTCGCACCGTCGAATGCACAAGCACTTTGTTGAACCAGATACCAATCGCCCTCATGCTGGACCCCGCTCACCACCCCAGACTACTGCCGGCCATCGTCAACAAAACCACGTGATCCCCGTCTAAGTACCACGTGACGCCTGCGCCGCTCCGCACTCCGCGGCTACAGACAGAGTGCCAGGGAGCGCTCTGAGAGGGAGAGGCGCCCTCGGAATGAACCACCCGATCAGGCGACAGCACTCTCTTTCAACCACCCGATTTCGCGCGCTCTGGATAGAGCGCTCGAGAGCGCGCAGAAAGAACCACGCGAATTCACCATAAGTTCCACGTTTCTTTCGTACTATCTTTCATGGTTTTAAATTTTGCTACATAATAATTGCGTTTTGCCATTCTTAGCCTGGCTGTTAGTTAGTTTCTTATTGATTGAAAATCTTCTTTTAAAGTTTCATTCCCCGGATTTTGTTTACACCTAGTCCACAGTTTATCTTTGATATAACATAGCTTTAATATTTCTGAGTCGACCCATTTCTTTTCTAGATTTCTTTGTTTGACCATAATTTTTTTACTGGATTTTTTATATATATTATTAAATTCTGTTACCATATATTCGTACAAGGAGGTAGGGGAATAGTGCGCCAAAGAACTCCAATCAAACTCTGAGATTAATTTGTCGACCATCTTATTGTCGATTATGCTTATTTCTTTACCCTCGTTTATTTTACCTGCAACTGGAATTTTCTGTATTGCGACAAAGGCAATAAAATAATGATCAGATAGCTTTTTTTGTATTATACCCGCCATTGTCGACATGTCATCAAATCTAGCCTATATGTGCATTTACTCGCCTACTAAACTATGTGAACTTGCCAACCTTCAATCACTTGAAAACCAAGCTTGATAGGTTAAAATTTATTTTCCAAATTATTCATAATCACATTAAAATGAATAAATCCAACTACTTTGAAATCCGCAAAAGCGAGTCATTGAGGCAAAGCCATAGCATGTCTATTCCAAACCCATCTGTTCGTAATGACTGTTTTAAATTCAGTGGAATGCTTTACCCGATAAAGCTGTGTCATGCAGATCACCCACTAAATTTTTAAAATGGATCGAAAATATTGTTTGATGTATGCTAAATATCACTATTTGGCAGTGACATCTTTTTGTTTTTATGACAATGAATATGTGTTACGTTTTTTTACTCAAATATCTTTTGGCTTCTGATGCATGCTTTTATTACTGATTGCATGATGTTGGGCGTTTTTATTGGTCAACCTTTTAGTTATATTTCTTATATTACTGTCAAAGGGTATGTTTTGTTTTTTACGTTGTGATTTACACCACTGTAATAGCCTTCGCGGGCTGACACTATCAATTAATGAATAGAATAAAATTAATGAAAAACGTTCCTAACTTGTCAGATTATTCTTCTGCCTGGGTTCATAAAGCAACTTGTTACTGATAGCTGCTGGTTCTTGAACCAGGTCCGTAGCTCTCCCTGGCGCAGCTGGTATCGTCTCCGACACCTGGTGACTGCGAACTCCAAGGACAATGCACTTTCAAAGAATTTTCTTTCACACAGCTCTGTAACGGCGTGTCTCCGCAAGGCTATTGTTCTCCGCGATGACTTCGGGGCATCGGTGGCCGAGTGTGTTAGCGCTCTGCAGCTCGGAGCTTGGTGAAGCGGAAGTTCCCGCTAAAGAACTCAGGGATCCTGGGTTCAATCCCAGGATCCCTGAGAAAATAGAAAATAGTTAATGGTTTAGAGTACTCGAAGAACACACAATTAGCAATTTAAGCAAATAATGCAGGTGGATGATTTCATTCTTCCGTAACTCTAGGAATTAATTTTGCAAATATTTAATATTAGGGGGTAAAATAGAACACCTTCTTGTGACTGTGATCCAGACGTGCGGAAAGAAATGACGGTGGGGTTATCAGCGGATTTCTCTGTACAGCGCTGTGAAAGAAAGTTATTTACAAAAATGCAAATACTAGAAATTCTGTGGTCATGTGTGAGGCTGGGTAGAAGTGAAGTGTTTTTAATTGATGTGACGCTAGTGGTGCGATTATAATTAGCGAAAATAAAACGCACGGATACGTTCTAAATTGATTGAATTTAATCAGTATGCTAGTGTTGTATTTGGATCCCAGATGGAGGCTGCCTACTCAAGCTTTGGCAGCACTGTGGCTTTATAAAGAAAAAAAAGCTTAAGGATGAAGAGGCCAGAAAAAGAATATGTTTAAAAGAACCAAGCACGCAGTTAGCCTTATTGGTAACTTAAATGTGGCTGTCCGATTGTTTGCTCTCTAAGCGTACATTCAAGTTTTACAGGATTTTTTCAGCCACCAGGTGCGTGGTGCTAGCTGCTGCCACAACACAGGGAGTAGTAACAATGGCAGTAGGTCATGGTTTTAATTTATTACAAAGCGGACCGTCTTACACAAAAAAATCAGAAGTTGAACACATTTTTCAAGTCGCTGTTTGTGAGGACATATCCTTTTATGTTACAAAATTCCGTTACGAGTTGTTTGTTATTTACACTATTATATATTTACTATTTTGACTGGTAAGAAACCTACTGCAGTAACCTGAACATAAACACCACAGTGAAAGTGACTGTACATCTGTTTCTGGGTTTGCAGAAACCAGGTAAACAAAGTGTTGGGTGATGAAGCTAGAACATTAAAATATCTTGCTCTCATGCTATCTCAAGAAATATGTGCAGCAGTGGGGTGTAGGAATGCAGTACGTGACTTCAGGAAGGGTCTTTGCACTAGCATTGATGTAAGATAAGTAAGTTTTTAAACTGGCGCACACAGTGCTCATCAAAATGTAATGAAGACACGGATTGTGTGTTTTCTTATGGCTAGACAATCCACCGTGATGATGCACTTTTGACATTGTTTGACTAACTGCGTGGGATCGTAGCACAATACTCTGCTGTCGGACCTCGAGTAAACTGAGTATAATAAACGTGGCTACTAAATAATGCCACTCTGTGCTCTGTAGATAGTGCAAATATAGCAGCGCTATATTTGCACTATAGTAGATAGTGCAAATATAGGAGAGTGACCCTGAAAAGCAGGGTTGGGCATAAATATCTGAAGCAGTATTTGGAAATACAAATACTTGCATACGTGACAAAGACTGCTAAAATGTTGATACTAAAATACAGTTATATAAAAGGTATAACGATATGTATCAGAAATAATTTGAAAATAGAAAGGTATTTTGAAATACGAATACAAAAGGACTTTTTGCTGACAGAATTGTAGTTTATGTACTCCGTACAGCTGGATGTGTATGCACACTAACGTAAACGAAAAACAAATAAAAAATAATCGTGTATGCTCTACAATTCTCCAAACAATTATATGAAGTCTTCTTTGATACAAACGAACGATTACTCACTGTAAGATTCCACCTGAATTTCAGTGTTGACGTCTTTCTGCTGGAAATACATTTCTCGAAAAATTAACATTTGTCATTTTGCGAAACGATAAGGAAAGTGACCAGCAGGTCTTGAATGGGTTGCAAAACGCTTCCAACCAGAGCTGGAGAGCGATATTTACAAGAATTTCTCATCCTTCCGATGAAAAATTACAAAGACTCTAAATGCATTTTGTGTGCTCACAAAGAACCTCAAGGTATCACCTTGCCCTTGTCCAACTTGTGCTCCTTTTTCAGAGGGATCTTATGATGTCGTGGCGCAATGAAACAATGTTTTCTTCTCTGTTGGTTGGACATACCGGCAGTGCTTAAAAGTTCTTAAATCTTCAAGAATAGTAGGCGCTGAAGATCGGGCATGATTTGTTATCTTTGTAGAATAAAAAAGTGGGTAGTTTTGGTGAGGAGATCGAGCAGTAGGGGTCCCTCTGTTCAGCTTGTTTTCCCCAGAGCTCGGTGTTTACCCAAAATACCCTGTGAACTTGAGTTTTAAAGTCATCTTCGCCGATAGAGCGCGGAACTCGGTACATCGTTAAAAAAATACTAACAATAAACACAGTTAGCTTGGCAAGACGCGACGAGCCGGATCTCTCCCGAAAGCAGGCATCAGGGGATGCGAGCTTGACTCCCTTCGTCCTTCGTGCTGAGCAGGTGCTGGACACATGTATATAGTGCATGCTTCATTGTTCACGCATACTGGAGTGGCTAAAAAAGGACTTCTCTACGGGCGACAGGTGAACAATAGCTCCAGTGGAATGCTGATTCGGCGTTCCGTTACGTCAGCCGAGTTTTACGTCATTGTTGTTTGTGTCCCCATGGGTTCAGTTCTGACTTTAGTCGCTAGCAGGGTGTAAGATAGACCGGTGGGATCGAGAGCCGATTGGGCTGCCTGATTCCGTCCCTGCTTCAGGAAGATCCGAGGCATTCCACATAGATGGCGCCACTTAAGGAGGAAACGAAAAGCAAGATACTGTATACTAATTAATTTTGCAGGCAATGCGACCCGGCCACTGTAAAATATTTTCGTGAACTGTGCATGAACAACGCAGGTTTAACCGAGCAAACAAATAATATATCTAATATATAGCTTCTGTTTTACCCGTAGCTTTACCATGAAGTTAAAAAAAAAATGAAGTGGTCACGCAGTGCGAAATCTTAAGGCGAGCTGAGAAGCCAGCTGGGGTGTGTCGTGAATGCGTCGACGGCGTCGATTCCACCCCGCCTGCAGATGTGTTTGGCGATCTAGCTTATAAATTTCCGCTGTTTACGCGCAAGCGAGGTAATTAGATTTAGTACTACGTGGTTTGAAGTCAGGGGTACGCCGTCGCACTACAATGCGGTCACACAATGCCCAGCACGACAGAGTCACCCGAACTCAACATCCTCCGCGTTATATATCGCCGCTTCTTCTTTCTACGAGCCATAATTCGACCGAGAGTTCGGAACACAACACTAGCGGCCCATACCTCAAGAACCTTGGCCATCTTCAGGCGTCGAAACACAACGAGAAATGCTAATTTCGTCTACCGCTGCCAAATTCGTCTACTCCAAGCGCGTTCGGCAGCAAAACAAGCACAGCGAAAAGCAAGGAGCACGTCAAACGTTTCGCGGTCGACTTCACCTTGCCAGCCAGTCACGCAAAATAAATAACGCGTCAAAGTTAAAAAAAAAAATAGTTTATAAATAATCGTGTGTTGATTTTATTTCGCCACAATTTAATAAATTCTCCTTCAAATCAAAGGATATCGCTGACACGGTGCGTTCCCTAGCAAAGTTCCATAAAAAAACTGAGTCCGTTCCGTCGCCTTCCGTATGCCGCCGCGACCTCTAACGTTAGGCGGAGGTACCTGCCGAGCAGAAGCCGCCAGGAGGACACAATCCGGTCGCACTTCTGCGGCAGGTTTCAGTGGTCGTTTCATCACCTCCCATCTACACATCTTAAACCCTGGTCGCTAGGGGCATGGCGGTTGGATCTCCTCACCGGGAGTCGGAGACAAGTTTGCACAACAACAAAACCTCATTGTATCCTTTACACCACCCCCTCCCTCTACCAAGACAAAAAAAAAAAGAAAAATGTCAACTTCAACTTTTCCCTCTGTTGGCAAAGGTGGAATTCCTGCACAATGGCGGACAAAAACCGCAACGTCACAACACACTTCATGCGTTCGGCTGGATTAGTAGGCAAAAACATAACCACGGAGAAAGGTGATGAGCGCATGCAGTGACGTTGCACCTTCGACGCTGTTTTAGTGGCTCGTTGGCTCCAAGCTTTGGCCCAGCTCCGGTGTTCGCTATCTTATGGAATGACTTGCACGTTCCACGACGTCAGTTGTTCCTCCATTGTACTACAGTAGTTCCGACCTTCTAGTAACCGGCACGTAATTCGCCTTTTGCGTTACGCTGTGGCGCTATCTCACGGGCGCGACGAGAAACGATATGGTTAGCCTCCAAGCACAGACGGCGCACGCGCAGTCGGACCTTGCAAAAGGCGATCGCCTTCTGCGTTGCGGTGTGGCGCCATCTCACGGGCGCAACGAGAAACGATATGGTTAGCCTCCAAGTGCAGACGGCGCACGCGCAGTCGGATCTTGCAAAAGGCGAATTTTCGAAAGGGGTCTGGGTCTAAAAAATATTTTCTCACAATGCATAAGTACAAAACACAAAAGAATTGCATGACCTCACAATACAAAATTATAAATATAAAAAAAAGTATGTCTATACTTCGTCTCACCCTAGGATGGACTAAAGGTTAAGGCTACGGGCCACGAGATCCAATCACAAGCCACTTAGAAATTGCGTGGTATCTCGCTTCGATGCACGTGTCGGTGACTCCGTTTAGGATCATTAATGGGTATGGGTGGACAGTGGTTCGAATGAAATAGCACTCTGTGAGTCATCAATTTTTCATCGCAAAAAAAAAGCCACAACATACAGGCTATTTGCAGTGTCGAAGCTACAAAAATGATGCAGCGTTTTTTTATTCGGAGCATTATTAGTCCACCACTAATCAATATTAAAAAACGTGATTGGACCGGGCGGCCCATGGCTTTGGCCTTTAGTCCATCGTAGGATGAGACAAAGTATAGAAAACAATCGCGATACAATTGAATCGCGATACCGCCCATTCCTGCGCTTTCGGAACCAGACGAAACAAGTCGGTTTCAGGCGAGACAAGCCGGGACGACACTAGAAGGAACAACGTGGCAAATTAAAAACAGGGCAGGCATCAACTTCGAATTTCCGGTGGTACTAAAGAAATCGCTGATTGAGTGCTTGAAACTTTTCCAAAACGGTGTATGGTTATATACAGGGTGCTTTTTTTTTAAGTTCAACAAATTTGTTTAAAACCATTTGTGAATGCATACCTTATGCGGTTTATGTAGGTGAGTTTTACGGCCAGGGGCACATAGTATACGAGGCTAATCGTGACGATCAGTTGGCTAATTAAGTAAAATTTGTTGATTAACTTTTTAATTAGTGAAAACGGGGATATCGTTCCAGTTAGAAATTCCTGAGGGCCATCGAAAACTACTATATCAGTAAATTTTAGAAAACAAAAATGAAAGCCGTTTAGAACTCCCTGTAACGCGGAATTAGAGCGCAGCTCTTGAGGAGGAGGGAAGGGTACTAGGCGGAGGTATACCCCTCCTTCCTCCCTCTCACCTTCTCATCCTGTCTGCTCCTCCTTCCTTCGAGCCGCGTTGCCGTCACCTCACGAGGGTCACGTGACCTCACGGGGGTGACGTGACCCCTGTGAGGTCACGTGACGATGACGATGACGTCATCGTCATCGTGATGACGTCATTAGTGACGTCACATGGGTCGTCATCGTGATGACGTCATTGTCATCGTGACTAATAACGTCATTATTGGCGTCACCAGTGACGTTATCAGTGACGTCACCGGCATCGGTGACGTAACTGATGACGTCATCAGTGCCGTCATCGGCATCGGCATCGTCACTGATGACGTCATCAGTTACGTCACCAGTGACGTCACGCGTCCCATAATGCACCGCGCGGTTACGCCGACGCCGCTCAAGCCGGAAACGGGCGCCTAAGAGCTGCGCTCTAAAAAATGTATATATATTAGTTTTGTTATATGGAGGACCTCATTTTTTGTTGGCATCATTTATTGTAAGTCGCGTTGCGATCGGCGCCGCAGCATTACGCAGAACAGTACATTCTGCGTGTCGCTGTTGCGTACAAGTGAGACAGAATACCATGATAGCCTGAACGCGGACGAAATCAACTTTACTAACCGATGACGTGGCAGATGTATGATCCTACTGGAGGAGACTAGGCGTAAAAGCGGCGGAGTCTTGAATTCGCGCATGGGTGATTTCCGATGTCCTAGTTTCCGCATATTCGCGCACAGCACCTCCTTACCCCATGGGCGCAGAAAGGACTCGTTGGAAGGAAGGTTCTATGGATGTAAAGGACAGATCGGCGAGTACTAGGCCATTGCTAGACGAGGTTGGCAAGAACCTTTTGACATGGACCCGGAGGAGTACCGGAAGCTGCAGCGAGTGAGCCTGGAACAGTTTCTCCAGTTCCCTTCACGCGTAGAACCAAGCTTCGCCCGATAAAAAGAACAAAACACTATGACGTGCCAAATTTGTTTTTCTCATCAGAAAAAAAATAAAATCTTGCAGCCACACAAAACGCATTGCAAGTCAGTCCTTGCCCATTATTCGCGAGCGAAAGGCGCTCCGCGTTTCAGTCTTTTCAGACCACCCACCTGCGGACTGAAACAGTATTCTATTCCTATTTCAGTAATACTTTCTAACAAAAATATATAGTTTTCCTTGTTATTTAACACACACAAAAAAAAAACGTTTTAAGAACTGTCGATTGAAACCGAAGACGATCGGACTCCATTGACTTTGACCAATCGCGTGGTCCACGTCACTCAAAAGCAGACTTGTACGTAGTTCAACTACTCTACTCAAGTTACTATAGTTTAACTACTTTTCTGAGTAGTTTAGTAACTTTCAATTACATTTTCATTTCGGTAATTAGTAGTTTACTTTAATTACTTTTTCTGAGTAATACTCAAATTACAAATTACTTTCAAATTTTAGTGGTTGTTTTGCCTATCAACAAACATTCCTGAAAAAAAGAGATAATATGTTGGAAGATCAGCTGATATTTGCTAAGAGGGGGAAGCATGTGGTATTTGAAAGGGGAATAGAAGAAAATAGATATTAGAGTCCGAAACCCCCCAAAAGTTTCCCGAGTCTTCCCGCCCCTCTGCAACAATACTGCTACGAAGCACGGGGAGCGAACAGGCCAGACGCAAGAGAATCCGAGTAACTGTGGGATTAGCGCCGTAGACTGGCGTTTCCTTGTGTCCCGAAGCTCAAGGAGACTTGACCCATTCAAAGAAAGGGTTGGTTCCCGCTTCTCCCCAACGTAGAAACTATTGCCCACTACAGGAGCTGCACACACTGCATCCTCACTCAAAGGAGGCAACAAAATGCTGCACCTGCTCTGAAGCTCATCCGGTGCTCCCGTAGTTTGTGCAGTACTCGAAGAATCGCGTGCTAAAGAGCAACGCAAAGGGGCCTTTTTGCGTTGCCTTTTTTTCCAAAACATAGAATATGCAGATTTTCAAAGATTTGAAGATCGTTCGAGAAAAATTAGTAATCCCCCCAACGTTTTTATATAAAAAATAATAAACAAGCAGTGTTGGGTACTTAAAGTACTGCTGTTTAGAGATCTTGTACTTTACTTGAAGTACATTCTCTAGGCATGTACTTGTACTTTCCGAGAAAAGTAAAACTCTCGACTTCAATGTCCATTCCCCAAATTTGAAAACAAAAAAATGGCGTATCGTCGTGTGAAAACGCGCTCTTTCAAGACGTCATCCGCTCATTTCTCTGAGTGAAGTAATGGAGGCTATAAGACCGACGCAAATAAACACTGGCTTATAAGCTGATTGTGTCAAACAGCTAGTCAGAGAGAGTAAAGCAACCACTCTGTGGCGACTTGACTTTATCCAATATTTGCTGCCATTTCCGTAAAAAACTGATGCACCTCCGATTACCTCTGGAGCAATGCGGACCATTTAAAACAAAACTCAGTATAGGGAATGAAAGGGCATTATGAAAGATTCTGTTAAAAGTACTGGTACTTTACCTTAAAATATATTGTATTTGTAGTACCTTAATTACTTCAAGTATATTGCACCCGGTGTACTTACTACTTTACTTGAAGTACATAACCTCTAATTTACTTTGTACTTTACTTCAAGTACTTTTCATATGTACTTTACGCAACACTGCAAAACAAGCAAACACTGTCTAAAAATCAAGCTCAGGCAGTGCTAAACCTCAAAGTAGAAATGACACATATGCAGTACATATGCAGTACAAAACATTTAGCATTTCTTTAAAAAAAGAATTCCATCCATATTTGGCTAGCACAATTTCGCTAACGGATCAAAACCCATGTACTTTCTTTTTACCATAGAAAGACATATAAAAGTAACTTCAAAGTCACTTCAAAAGTAATTCGCTACTTTTTTTACGGTAATTAGTAATTTTCTTAATTACTTTTCATTTAAGTCATTTCTACTCTATTCAAATTACCTTTGAGGTCAATACTCAGTAACTTAACTTAATTAGTTTTTTTGAGTAACTTGTACATGTCTGCTCAAAAGCTGAATTCTTTCACACTCTCTGACGTCGCTGTCATCGGTCCCAGCGTGATTTTTACTCGATCTGTTTAATTAATGTTTGCGGCGTGCAAGTGAATATTCGGGCTAAAACTTTGTCGACATCATCTGGAAGACACCTGACATCTGTTTCAATCGTTAAACTGAACTTCCAAAATGTTCTTATGGTTCCTTTAACGTGCACCGCGCAGTAGTAATGCACGACAGGACGCCGGTGCGATGCTCATCCAAATCGAAACGGGCAGGGGTGGATGAGCAGGGAAACACCACTGCTAACTTTAGCGGCAGAAGGGTGTACGCTCTACCCGTTTCATTTTTATACAGGAATTAGGGAGAATAGAGAAATGATGGGCTAGAAGGGGAGGTGTGGCGATCGCTGGCTAGCTTCTCCCAGCCGCCGAAAACGTTTCCACGCTTCATGGTACTGTGGCACTAGCACATGGCATTAGTTCAAAACTTGCGGTCGCGAAATGAGACTGCACTTTACACTGCATCCGTGATTCCGGGTCACTCACTCCCTTCTCTCCTCGCCCGCTTGACGCAGGGAGCGTTTGCTATACATTTCTGCGACAGGGCTTCGAAAATTTTGTTTTCGCCGCACCAGTGAATTGCCTCCCATGCATCTACTAACCGCACTCTGTGCGATCTGCGCGATAGTTGGTGCAAAATATTACACCATCTTCCCGAGGGGAACCATGGGGTGATGCGGAGCATCAAGGATCGTTATTAACGGCGTTTACGTTGAACTTCACGGTCCCGAACCTCAGGTTCTGCTGCTCGACGTTCACGAACCAACGCGGCTTCCCGTTCTCGAAGGTCGGGTTCCGCCGCTCGCTTCGTACGTTTACGTTGAACTTTATGGTCCCGAACCTCAGGTTCTGCTGCTCGACGTTCTCGAACCAACGCGGCTTCCCGTTCTCGAAGGTCGGGTTCCGCCGCTCGCTTCGTACGTTTACGTTGAACTTTACGGTCCCGAACCTCAGGTTCTGCTGCTCGACGTTCACGAACCAACGCGGCTTCCCGTTCTCGAAGGTCGGGTTCCGCCGCTCGCTTCGTACGTTTACGTTGAACTTCACGGTCCCGAACCTCAGGTTCTGCTGCTCGACGTTCTCGAACCGCCGCTGCTTCACGTTGTCGTAGTTCAGCATCCGCCGCTCGACGTTGACGAATGGACGCCGCTTCTCGTTGCCGTAGTTCAGGGTCTGCCGCTCGCTTCAAGCGTTTGCGCTCAGCGTCGCGTGCCCTTCGCTGCGCAGCTTTGTCTTCAGTGGACGTAGCGTTGCTGTTAGTTTGTGGGGTGGTGCTGACGCTTGCTTGCGCCAACCCACTAATTCACGGGACTGTTGCTTCCATCACACTTCATCGGAGAACGGAGTGGGAGTCAACAGCGCTGAACTGAACGCGCGCAGCGCGCTACCGCTGCTTATATTCACACTTGAAGGAGAGGAGACTAGAAGAGGAGAGTTGCGCATGCGCGCGCGGTGTGAGTAGAAGCGAACGCACGCGAAGTGCACGCAGCTGGTAGAGAATTTGGTGAATTTCTAAGTGAGAGCAAAAATAAATAAAACTAAAATTTGTCTCTCTACCTGCACCACCAAACGGCAGCTGGTAGAGAGAGAGAGCGGAGAGAGTAACGCGCAGCTGTTGGAGAGAGGGAAGGAGGAGAGTTGCGCATGCGTAGTGTGAGTGCGGACTACGACGCCGACGCCGCGGGACATAGACCCGAGCAAGAGATGCTCCGCATCTAAAAATGACATCACGTGGACGGACGTGGCGCACGACCCGCGGTTGTCTGCTCCAACGAGCACGTTGCTTCCACTGCTGTGCTGAGCTTATTTGTGACTACATCATAGGAACTTCTCTATGTGGAGTTTTTTGCTGTATTCTTTGTGCACTGTTTTCGGGGTTACTTTTTTGTTGGCAGCGCTGGTCATTCGAGAGTCCTGCTAACATACCCCAAGAAGAGGAATCCTAGTTCGCAGAATCGTCGTGACTGTGTGGGCCCATGATGCCTCGATGTTTCTCAATATAGCAAAGGCTATGTTCGCAGCTGCTCTGATTATGGACGTCCATCCAGGAGCTTCGCCAGAAGATGCACTTTTGTCCTCAGCGTCTCCCTCTTCCGTGGAAGAGCGCTGTCGTGTTTGTGGCGGTTGCTTGGATGTTTGCTTCGGAGGTTCTGATGTAGCCGCTGCCAGCGCACCGTTCCCAGCACTTCCGTGGGCTGCTTCTTTATTAGGAGGCAAAGAATGGGTGCCTCCAGTTAGAGACGCGTAGGTAAGAGCTCTTGACTTCAAAAGGTGTTTTGCCTGTTGACTCAGTATCTCTGGCTGGACATCCTCTTCGCCAGACCGGGATTCCTCCTGGCCCTCCAAGGCTGACCTGGCCGCACGAAATCCAATCGAATTGGTCTTGGAGTAAGTGAGTATCCTCCGCTCTTTGATCCACTTCGGGCAGGCATGTGATGTAGCCTCGTGATCTCCCTTGCAGTTGACACATCTGAATGTCTGTGACTGACACATGGCATCGGTTGCTTCGTGATGTTCTCCGCATCGTTTGCAAGCCGTAGCGCGCATGCAGGAGACCTTCTTGTGACCAAATCCGCCGCAGTTGTGGCATTGGAGCGGTTTCTCCTTATAAGGCAACACAGGGTGACGAACATACCCCAGCAGAACATAGTTTGGCAGCTGGCTGCCTTGAAATGTAAGTTTCACGACGCGTGACTTTCCAAGACGTCTGATGTCGGCGATCTTGCTCTCTGAGCGGAGATTATGTTCCAGCTGTTCTTCTGTAGCGTCCATGTCAACGTCCCGGATGACGCCAACTGTCGTGGGCCCAGGCAAAGCTAAGTAAGGTCGAACCGGTATATGACATAAGTCCGTGGTTTTCAGTAGCGCCTCAGCTTGTTCGTTAAGAACTTCGACGGCGATCAGGTTGAGACGGTCGTTGTACCGGACCTGACAGGCAGATTCCTGACATATGCCTTTCAGTGTTTCCTTAAGCTTCAGGCTACTGAGAGATGTTAATCTTGTTTCTTGATTAACTGGCACGAAGATAATGGTAAAATCATCGGTTTGTCGCTTTGATGGATGTACCGTTTCCGTGCTTGACCACGAACACGTCCTTTTCGTCCTTTTTCTGGTGACGAGATTCCATTCCCCAGTGGAGGTTTCGCTGTCCATGTCAGCAATCTCCGCGACGGAGGGCGTCGATGAAGACTGCGAACATGCAGGATCTTTGCAGTCCAGGGGGGCTATGTTGCGCTTTTTGGACTCCCAGGAGACTAGGGAGAGGGAAGTGACGTCAACAACGCAGCAAATGCAGATTGGATGTTGATTTTGTTTTCTTCTGTCAACATCCAATCTGCGTTTCTCTAGTCGGTGACGTCACTTCCCTCTTCCAAGTCTCCTGGGAGTCCAAAAAGCGCAACATAGCACCCCAGGGCTGGCTCCTGTTCTGAACTGCCCGCTGAACGTTGTCCAGACAGGTGCTGCTTATCTCTGATGTGGACATACGTTAAGCTCGGCGGCGTGCCGTGGCCTGCGGACGCCCTAAATGGTGATATCCACCCAGGATATATCTGGTCCAAAGGACCAGTAAAAACGTTTCCAACCCACATTTCTGAAGAGGTAGAGATTCAGCGTCTCTAGCTTGGCTAACTTCGTCGTCCTCTCCACCTCAAACTTTCCCCATTCAGTTATAGCGGTTTGCAGTTTCTTAATACAAAATACAGATGGCGACACATGTTCAAAAATAGCTTGTGCATTTTCCGTCGTGTTCCGCTAGGAATTCCGCGTGAAAGACAGAACAAGCGCCAGATGTTAGGGTGTCAGACGCCTGGATGCCCGCAGTGTGCGAGCCAGAAATGTTAGAACAAGCGCGAGGCTGCGGGTGCACCACAGCTGCTTTTGCGCGCGTTCTACTGTGCGTCCGTACACATGCCTAACGCGATCCAAATGAAATGGGCACCATGAAAGCGATTCCGCCACAAATGCAAACATAACTGAATGTTTCTTTGTTTTTTTTTTTATCAATTGCATAAATATTTTTCACAATCGAACTGTGCTTGTCGGAATGGTTCGACTATATTTCGTTTCACAACCACCTGTTGGTGTCAGCATTAGCGCGATGAACATAATCCCTTTTGAGTATCCGCCATATTGAATTAATACCAAGACCACCGAAACGGTTGGATGGCTCGCACCCCAGTTCCGTGTTCGTATGAATTTATGTTATTATAGGTTTTCCTAAATAAACCACCCAGTTTTATTTACGATTAGAAGTGGGATTACAACTACCGCTTACATCGATCGGCGACGAGTTCCGGTGGTCCGTCAACGACGACAAGACTCCAATGCTGCGAAGCCTAACCGAAAACCACGTGTGACGCAGTGAGAGCACGCTACGTCAGAACTTCAAAACTCGAATGACCTACAATTTCGGAGAAGGACTTCAAGCCCGACCCGTCAGTTCAGTACAATGCTCCGGCCGTGATGGAGATGATGGCTCAAGTGATGCTCCAGAATCAAGAACTCCTCAAACGCCTGACGCTGTCGCAGATGAATCGACCAGCGCCTTCGGACGTCGCCATGCGGGTGGCTCCGGATGTGTCGGCAGCGGTTCCTAAGTTCACGGGACTTGAGGGTGATATCGTGGCCAACGGATGGATCACGGAATTCATCCAGGTCGCCGAATCGGCAAGATGGGACGACGACGAGAAGATCACTGTGGCGAAGCTGAAGTTGTCGGGACCCGCGCACGATTGGCAGCAGTCAACGGGTATGGCATGCAAAACCTGGCCTGCCTGGGAGGCCGCGTATCGGGACGCGTTCGTGCGCCCATCAACCAAGATGGAACAGTGGCGGATCATGGAGCAACGAGTCCAGAGGAAAGGCGAGCGTCATGAAACATACGTTCGCGAGAAAGAAAAACTGCGTTCGTCTCGGACTAAACAGACGAAACGAAGGAAGAGGTCATCACAGGACTGCTTTTGAGAGAGCTTAGTGAGGCTATGTGGAATTGAACACACCACTCTGTGAATGACCTCCTGCGTGGCATAAAAAGCTACGAGCACTTTGAGAAAAAAAAACCAGGGTGCGAACTTCGCGTCAACTGGAACCTCTACATTCAAGCCTGAGCAGAGCTACCTTCCGTGCCGCAACAAAACAAAACGACAACACGCGGCGTCAAGTGCTACGATTGCCAAAAACTAGGACACTTCGCGAATAATTGTGGCAAACTCCCTCGACCACGGGTGCACACGAGGTGCGGAGGGGTGGGCCATGGTACCAGAAACTGCTTTAAACGTGAGTCGGATGCACTACAAGTGATTACAGTGTGTTGTGAAGACATGACCTGTTCGTCAGAAAACTTCAAGAAGGTTGAAATCGAGGGAGAACCAGTGATTTCTCTTGTGGACACCGCAGCAAAATTGAGCCTCATAAAGGCGTACTTTGACAAGCGTCTCGGTAAAAAAATTCAAGGCAACTCATAAGTGCTAAGAGGAGTGGGCGGTGAGTGCATGTCACTGGGCGGGGTGCAGGGGCGGATGCAGGAATTTCCTGAGGGGGAGGTCAGGTGTTGGTCAGCGAACCATATGTTAAGGAACCCCCTCCCCCTCTCCTTCGTTTTACACCCTAAATTTTACACATGCAGAAATCAAGAGGGGGGTCAGGACATCCGGACCCCCCCTCTAAATCCGCCCCTGGCGGGGTGCGCGTCAAGATTCGCTGTGATGAACACGAGGTGGATGAGACCACAATGCGCGTTGTTCGGAGACAATGTTTACACGGGATCCGACGTCATTATAGGCACTGGCATCATTGACCACCCTCACCTTGTACTGATCAGGAAGCATGGACAAACTGCACTGATGGATAAGAGTCGCTATCGATTTCTACGGGATTTTCATGTGCAGATGGACGAAAAGAGAGTAATCTTTCGCGCATCAGAGTACACAGTGACAGTTCCAAAGAACTGCATCCAGTAGGTCACAGTTACGACTGTGAAGGAGACAACGGAGGGACCCTTTATCATCTCAGCGGTGGGGAAATCGACATTCTTTGCCAAATGAGAGGAGGGAAGAGAGACATCCCCGTCGCTGGTGCTGTGGACTGCGACATCAGTCTGAAAAGGGGACAAGTCGTGTCACGATGCCAGTCTTCACCGATGAATCCTGCTCTACCTGATGTATACAGCGTGCTGCAGCAGGTCATCGAAAGCGAGCCTGGAAAACAAGAGACTCGCACCAATAAGAGCAGAAGTCAACGTTCATAAGAATGCAATATATATATATTTCTTAATTTACTCATCAGAAATGCGATTGAGTTTGCTCATTATGAACTCAATATATATTCTTTAGAATTTGCTCTTAAAAAATGCAATTGAGTTTGCTTATTTAGAACTCAGTATTCATTCATTTAAATTTACTCATTAGATATGCAAACGAGTGTGGATTTAGCGACTGCACCGAACGATAATTCCTTGTACCAATCTGTTTTGTTGTTTTGTTTTTACTAAGGAATAGTGACTAATGACTTCAAAACACTGTTTATCATTCATTATACTTCCGAGGAGGAGATAGCATACTGGGAACATTAATAAATGCTGAGGTGGTCACAGGCCAAATGAATACATTCCATGTGTAGGGTATATAATACCCCTGTCAGACGGGCACCTAAAAGGACCTTTACGCCAAAGGACCTTTAGTGTAAATGTCATTTAGGCAGTGCCACACGGCAACTCAAATGGCATTCAGCGTAAAGGTCCTTTTCGAGAACCTGAGTTCCCGCAACTCCTTTACGGCTGCTAAAGGCCTACTCTCGTCAGCAGCGGTCTACACTAGAGAAGCGAATTGAAATAAAAGATTGCACCGATATCTAATATCAATGCTTTTGCATTTTTTATTATTGAAAAAGAATGTGTTTCACGTATATTCTGTACAAACCTCGCTCTACTAATAGTTTTCTGTACTCACGGTCCCAGCTTCTAGTAGGCCTCGTCGTCCCCTGCTCGGGTCGTCCGCTTCGGCACTTCGGTTATCCTCCTCTCGATTTTCCTTACAATCATAGTTATCTAGCTTTTATTTCTCTTCTTTATAATTTATCATCATTTAATAGTCTATTGCTAACTGTACCCTGTATATTTAATATTTTTTGACATATATATTTCTGTATCTCACTCTCGCGTGATGCGATATGTCGAACTACGGAGGAGCGTCCACGACTAGGAAGGGGACGCCGTGCATCCGTCGGAGCGTTGAGGCGACCTGGGCGCTGATACGACTTTGGGAGGATCGGCTGAAGGACCTCCGGCGCTTGCGATGAAACTCAAGCACGAGCACGACGCCCAACCGAACAGGGCAGGGCAAAAGTGTAGCAGAAGCACGGAAAGGAACGGGAGCGCCGAGCAACGTTAGTACTAAAACTGAGTGAGCGGGGGGCGGGGGACGCTCAGGGTTGCCGCCAATTGCCAAAAAAACACTTTTCTTGGGCTTAAAATTTACTTTGTTGTAATCACTGGACTGAACTCGTCATTTTGTCTTTGTTAATATATTGTTTGCTTAAGAAAAAAAAATTATATCGCCAAAATAATATTTTTCTGGCGTGAACAAGATTTATGTGTTTGAACCGAGCTACGAGACTTCAATCGCTGTAAACATCGTCTAAATGACATTTACTTGCGCTGTCTGGCACGGCAAAACGTAAAGGTCATTTGAAAATTCTAAAGGCCTTTGGCGTAAAGGTCCTTTTAGGTGCCCGTCTGACAGAGGTATAAGGCGGTGGAGTAGTCAAGGGGAGTGTGATTACTGTGTTCTAAGAGTTCTATGATGTTTGTTTTCGTTTCCTTAAAGGGATACTGAACCAAAAAAATTGGTGCCCATAATAAGTGGCGCACGTTCTTTCCACGAGCCAGCAGCCGCCGGTGTGCGCGAGCACACGCAACGAAAATGACGTCAAAGACCTCCATTCGCGCTTAAGAGGACAGTGAAATGCATGGGCTTCGGGCCAAAGGAGAATGAAGACAGGCTTTTCATCTCTACAAGTGAAAGTTACGTGCTTGTTAGACCAATTAATCGGTTACCTTTTACGTCAGACACCACTGTGTAGATGAACAACTTGTCTTTATTCTCTTTTGGCCCGAAGCCCATACATTTCCCTGTCATCTTGACCGCGAATGGAGGTCTTTGACGTCATTTTTGTTGCGTGTGCTCGCGCACACCGGTGGCTGCTGGCTCGTGGAAAGAACGTGCGCCACTTATTATAGACACTAAATTCCTGGGTTCAGTATCCCTTTAATTTGCTTCTTTTCCCCCATGTTCCATGCTTTAAAGGGGCCCACCAACAATTTTTTGACTGGTTTGAAGTTCGCGCTGAAACGGAGCTCCATGAAAGCAGGAACACCGAGGGAAAAAAATATTACAGAAATTCGCAATATTTTGTGAGTTATTAGCAAATTAAATATTGCAGAAAACAACTTTAAATAAGCAAAACATTGCGCTTCATGACGTAAAATGAAACAGTTTAGCGATTGGAGCAAAGCGGTTGGCCAATTGGACGCGAGTTTGGTTGATAGCCCGTCGGCCCGGTCGGCCATTAGGCCTCGCTGCAACCATCGTAGCTTTGGAATCGGGTTGCCATCATCGATGAATTTGCCGGGCTTATCGGATTTTGAGCGCCGAATTCTTGAAAAGGAGTGCGGAGCTGGGCGTCGCGCCGTACGAGGACACACCACGCAAACGCCGCGACGCGTCTCTGCCTCAGTCCGCTTCGACAGCCGCGGAAGCCTCGTCTCCCGCAACTCCGCCACCGGAGCCACCTCGGCTGCCTCGGCGAGTAGGAGGTACTCCGCCGCTGGGAGGCGCGCATGAGCGACGAGGCGTTGTTTTCGCCCTTTTTGAACTTTAATTTGCAACTTTATTAGCTCTATAAAAACGACTTTTTAGAGAAATAATGACGGTTAACGTGTGATATACTTTATTCCGCTTCAAAATTTCTGGGACGGCTCTCGCCAATCACGAAACCCAGTGAATGTGACGTATAGTGAAAGGGAGCGCCGTTATGCGCGCGCATTCGGCACCTCGCGGCGCCACCGTCGGAGGAGGTGTTTCCGAGTTGTCAAATTAAAATATGATGCGCTAATATTTTTAAACTCTTTCGTTGTCCACTGGGTTTCCGGGACCACTAGCGTGGAGAAACCGCAAAAAAAAGTAGACGCTCAAATACTGTTGGAGGGCCCCTTTAAGGCATGACACGATAAAATTCCCCACACGGTGCAAAATTTTTTTATAAAGCAGTTTCAAGAAATTTATCTGAAACACAGTTGCAAATATTTGATTGAAACAAAATTGCAAAAAAATCAATTAAAAATTATTACCAAAAGTTTAAATAAATTGCAATTGCTAAAAACTTAATTAAACGCAGTGGCCAATACCCTGTAAAGATTCAATAGGACTCAAAAGAAAAAAAAAAACTATTGAGTTTTATTTGAGACTCAACGCGGTGTATTGAGTGAATTAATCCTTTACACTTTCACTTTAAACTCCTTTCATTTTTTTGTAAGGGCAATAGCCTTGCGAAGACATGCAACTACGCAGTTGTGCTTGAGGAAATTCTTCGAAGGTACATTGTCGTTGGAGTTCACAGGCACCAGGGTTGCTAAACTCGTCAAGCACAAAGATTTTTTGTATTATGAAATAGAGGAGGGAGGAGCCGAAAGATTGCCACGAAGTTTTCTTTTCTCACAAACCCGCAGATTCGTTTATCTTCTTGACGGTTTTCCTCGAAGTGGAGAAAAATTCCTGCCACTCCCTAGACGACGAACAAGATCAGCACGATAGAGCGCGCGGAGGCGTCCATGGTTCACAGGTGTGACGTCACGAGAAAGATTATCAGCTGCGACCAACAGCTTTGATAGTCTCTAAAAAGCACGGCGGAGGTTTGGGATAATTGCATTTTAAAATCAACACCGTCGAAGTTGACAGTCTGATATCGTTTTTATATCCGCCGATAAAGCAGAATTTTTTTAACAACGTCCCTGCAGCTTCTTTTATTTTTCTCGGCCTTTTGAATATGGTTAAAGTGTAGCCCGACGTGGCTAGGTCAGCTTTCGGGTGGATTTCGCCTCCTCGCCCCATCTTTGGGATAAAATCATTTTACTGATTTTTTCTAGTTACCGACTATTGGCCACGTAGGATAGCAAAAGAGTCGCTGCGTTCGGCTTCTTAAGACTACTTCCATAAACCCCTGCATGCAACACGGCGCGCGTTGCACTCTGGGAACTAGTTGGCCAGGGAGGAGAGTGGCATGGTTTCGGTTTCGTTCGACACGTCGACAAGAGATTGTACACAGAGCGTGGACTATAAATGGCCGTTATCTCATGTTTTCTGGTCCCGAGAGCGTCATTTGTGGCCTCTAAACTAACCTAAATGGCCAGACATTGAAGCTTTAGCACAAGCCCGAGACGTATAGCTTGTCTTGACACATGCTTGTTTATTTTTGTACTCGAGCCTTTCTGTTAGCGTTTCGAGGTATGTGGACGAGCCAGTGCAGGGGTATCTCGACGCTGCGAAGCTCGGGGATCTTGCTTGTCTACGAATCAACAAGCTGTAGCAATCAATCCTACATCGAGCTTGCGCCTTTACATTAATGTTGTTGATGATTGTCAGGAAGTTTGTTTCGAGCGTCCATAGACGAAATATAACGCTTTGCAATTACTGTTTTTCTTAATACGCCTGAGTACGCGAGGTAAAACTCGGAGA